>CM075020.1:18551291-18563213 GCA_037576675.1 Pangasius sanitwongsei | reverse complement strand
CCTGCTGTTTTGGAGATGCTCTGACCCAGTCGTCCAGCCATCACAGTTTGGCCCTTGTCAAAGTCTCTCAGATCCTTGCCCATTTTTCCTGCTTCCAACACATCAACTTTGAGAACTGACTGTTCACATGCAGACTAATATATCCCAACCCTTTGACAGGTGCCATTGTAACAAGATAATCAATGTTATCAATCTTTTTCGTTGTTATTCATTCTCTCTCTCTCTCTCTCTCTCTCTCACTCTCTTTCTCTGTGTGTCAAAGCAAGCTGAAAGACGAAGGTATAGGCTATACACTAAAAGAAATGATTCATTGGTTCAGTAAACATGGTGGTACTGCACATAAGTTGATATTTTTTTCTGCCATACAAAGGTGGGGGCGTGGCTTTTTGTACTCTATTTTAATATGAGTCTGAGGAACTTGATTTAATTTCTTGTTTTGTATTGGCTGAAAGGCCCAGGTCTCTTGTGTGGGGAAATGTTTTGTAAAATATAATGTATTTGGCACCTGATATAAAAGGGGTTCATGATTCATTTAATATCAGTAGTGGACCTACAAATAATATCAGCAGTAAACCCATGTAGGTTTACCTGATAATAATTGCCAATAAGTGTAGCTACAAGGTAGGTGTGCCAAATGGACTGTAGTATACTGTATATTGTACATTACATGTGGATCTCCTACACGACCACAAGAGGGAGCCATTTACTTGAAAATAGTCTATAAAAAAGAAAACACGTAGACTAAAGAAAATGTACTCGTGTTGCTAGTTGATGGTATGAAAAAACTCGTTTTCGGAAAAAATATATATATATATATATAAAAAAAAGGGGTGGAGGGGACATGCTGGATAAAATGCGGATGCGCAGTTGTCAATTAAAAACTTTGATTTGTTGCTTCGGCGCATGCGCAGAAAGACGCTTGGAAACTCTGAAAGGAGCGCGTAGTAGGCAGCAGTCTGCTTTCTCACGTGCAGAAAAGAAATAAATGACTATGAAGGAAGTAGGGGGCGACTGGAGAGAAGAGACAAACGGATAAAACGTAGGGGAATATTGATATATCATCTGCTCTAAATCGGCTCCCGTGTGTCGGTTCAAAAGGAATAGGTGAGTCACTTCTCATGATTGGAGCTGGAGTTGTGAAGATTAAATGGAAGTTTGCACTTTTTCCTCTGTGTAGGGCTTTTGGTCAGTCATTTTTAATCAGTATTACTAATTATCCACCTCCCCAGTATTTGGGAATACTTTAATTATTTAACGTGCTTTCCCGTGTTTTGCTACACACAAACACAGGTAAAGTTAGATCTAATCCGGTTTTACAAACACAGGTAAAGTTAGATCTAGTTTGGACAAGCAGAGATATTTGGTGGATTTAATCAGTTCTGGTTTAACCATAAGCAGCTGTGTCTGTCCAATATCCTTCAGATATGTTTTTATGTTTTTTTTTTTCTCCACAGCTCTTCTCTAGAAGGTGTATAAGCCATTTTTGTTGTAAAAGCAGTATTTTACAGTCTAAAGGGCCGGTACTGACTTTACCTGGTGGTGCTGTCATGCTGTGTTATTGAGACGGTTTAAATCCCACTAACAGAGCAGATCAGCAATGTCCTGACCTGGCTAACTTCTGTTTCCTCCTTATCTCTGCAGACTTTGTCTCCAAACAGTGCTCAGGTTTGAAAGGGTTTCTGTGAGCGACAGTCAGCACCATACAGACTGAACAATATACACTGTTACTACCCTTTAACTAAATTATTTTAGTTAACAATGGACATTGTCACAAAGCAGCATTACAGAAATATATAAATTCCTCAGAGGTACCAATGTAACGTGTTTACGACAGTAGCGGATTGGACACCCAGAAGGCTTTAGTGCAGTCCGCATCCCCTGGACGAGAAACGGAGGTTGCTGTAGTATGATTTCGGGTGGTTTCCAAAATGTATTTTCATTTTGAAAGAGTCAGTGGTGAGGTTGCGATCCAATCATGCGCCATAACTAACAGTGAATCCATGACACAATGCAACACTAATGCAGGCCAATATTTAACGATTTTATGAGCATATGTATGCTTTATCACTGCAGTGATTCCCACTGGTTTGAACTGAAGGGAAGATGAGGTGTGGTGCAGGGATGTGCCAGGAGTGGTCGGGGAGATTTGGGGTCTGTCTGTGTGATCTAGAAAAACACAACAGGATGTGTTTTTTATAGGAAAATAATCAGCGGTGTGACGGTGTGATGTGGCCTGATGCAAAGCAGGGTTACTATTACCACACCAGAGTTGATTATTTTTCAATAACAGCATGTCCTGGAGTGTTTTAAATCACCTGCAAATAGTTTCCTGTAAACAGCATCTTTTTTCCTCTCTTGAAGTTAATAAAATAAATGATATACAGTATACTACATAAGGACTTATTTTAAAGTCTGCCACCAACACATCTAAGAGGAAATCAGATAAGAACTATATCAGTATAGTATTGAATAAAAAACAGAGATCTGCTGAGTTCTAGACTAAATCACAGACCAGCAAAACTCTAAATGATGGGTTCCAGCTGTAGTTTAATCATCAGCCTCTACACACTCGTAACATGGGTCTGAGAGGGAGAAGACGAGGGTCGGTGCTGGTTCACAGGTAGACTAATGATATACGGTGAACTGTGTGTCTTTAAGTAGTTGCTAAGAAGGGCATGGTTTTATAATGTATGTACCAGAGATCATTTCCAGGACTCTGCTAAGCAGTCAGAGCACCATATTCAAACCATATTGTGGCTCATCAAATTATACTAGGAACCAGTATTTCATCCCATTGCTCTGTGGGGTTTTTTCCCCCACGTGTGTTAACAATTTTGGGTTTGCTAGCCCGACAGCATATGCCACCTTGACCGCCGAGACAGCGAACGTGACAACAGATTGCAAGGTGGCATGTAATTCCATGGTTTCTTTCAGCTCTACAGTCAACAAAAGCTCACTGCGTTTGTCATATATTGCTTTTTGGCAAGCTGCAGTGCCCTGGCCCAGATGGGGAGGATTAGAAGTATGTGCTTCATACACATCTACATAAATTACACACTCCGCTTTTCAGCACCACCTGAAACCTAGATTAAATATTTAGCCTTTTAGAAAACTGTTGAATCATGACCAGATGGAAGCTGCTCCATCCGCCCAACTACCCGACCCCCGACTACTACCCAATCATCATTGATGTGAAAATAGGATTGATCTTTTGAATGGAATGACACCCTTTTACTTCGTTGAGAGTCACCCAAAATTTAAAAAAAAAAAAAAGTCAGATGTCTCTTCATTCTCTTGATTCCCTCAGCGAGACAGTGTGTCAGGACTTTTTTTTTTTTAAACACAGAAGTATTAAAAAATTTTTGTATTAAATACACCACTAACAAGTACATGAGCTTTAGTCATCAGTAAATAGCTTTTTTTCAGTTTACATTATAAAAGTTGGCCGCTCCTTTTTAGAACTGAAACAGATCTCTATGTATTGCATTGCTTTAGTGCGGCAGTAGTGTACGTTGATTGCCGTGTTAGTTGGTTGTTGTGTTACCGTGCACTGCAAGCACAGCCATAATAGGAAATACAGACACGCAGACAGAGATTAAATACGTCGCTTGGCCAGGCTCTTCCTGTCTGACCTCAGCTTCTGTTTGGGATCGTCTGTTTTCTTTTCCAAACACCTCTTTTGTTCTTGTATTCTGTTCTGCGTGGGATGTTTTATGGCATTTACACTCTTCTTGTACACTGCTTCCACAAGAATCAGCTTTACCTTGGAACAAAGTGAGCATGAGGAATAAAACATTTTGACTTGCCACTTAAATAACTTCATTCTTGATTTATTGTAAACAGGTAATTGCATTTCTGTGTGATATCTGTAGTCTATCTGTATGAAATACTTTATATAGATTTTTATTATATGCCATAAATAACAATGGGTTTTCTATAATGTGCAACAGGCGTTCTAACACTTTATACAGTAAGGAGCCCCTTTAAACTAAAAACAAGACTCAGTACGGCTTTTACAAACAAACTTTTCAAAACATTAGTCACATTACATGTGCAATAATAGTTTGGCTTTTTGCTAGAGCCAGAGGGGTTTTTTTTTTTCTTCCATGCAGTGAGCTCCCATGCACTGTGGCTGGGGGCAGACTCCTCCTGGAGGAGACTACTCCCATCAGGATAGAAATGTCCATCTTGGAATAAAGGGTGATCAGTCAGAATAACATTGTATTGATTTGCAGTGACACTTTCCTCCAAGGGAACATGTAGCACCAAACCATGCCATCATAAATAAATAAATACCCCACAGCATAACAGTAATTTGTCACCTGTCAGTATCTGTAATAATGTCATAAAATATCTTAGTTTTGTGTGTTTTGTACAGTCGATGAAACATTTATGCAATTCAGTTTATTTTCAAATGTCACATCTATAACACTTTTTCTCCCAAGAATTAAATTATCTCTCATCTATACTGGCTCCAGACAACACAAAGCATACTACATCTGTCATACATGGTGGAGGCAGTGTTATGGCATGGGCATGTACGGCTGCCAGTGGAACCGGGTCATTTATTGGTGTTTATTGATAATGTGACTGCTGATAGAAGTAGCAGGATGAATTCTGAAGTGTATGGAGCTACTTTCCGCTCAGATTCAGTCAAATGCTGCAAAACTGATAGGACGCCGCTTCACAGTACAGATGGATAGTGACCCTAAACATACAGCAAAAGCAACCCAATAGCTTCTTAAGGCGAAGAAATTAAATGTTCTTAAATATCCAGTGACCTCAACCCAACTGAGCTGCTTTTCACTTACTGAAAAGGATTTCACTGACTGCAAAGGATTTGCATCCAAGTATTAAAAATAATCCTAATATTTATGATTGTTAGTTGTTACAGAGGCAAAATTTGTGTCACTATCCAAATACTTATGGACCTGACTATAATACTAAAAATTGTCTAAGAGGGAGGCTCAAGTATAAGCTATTTCTGTGCTCCAGGTTACACATGTGCCACATCTGCAGTTTTGTTTAACATATAGCTTAGCATGTACATGTGGATGTCTGCGACATGGAGCAGCGTGGGGAAATGGCAGAGCGTGTGGACTGTTTTTCTTTTAAACTATCCTCCTTCTTGCCTATCAACACATCTGGCCAATGTCAAACTATGTAAATAAATCAGAAGTAGATCTGCCGTTGTACTGTTTGGGCACCACAGGCTCTGGGCTAAATGGGGCTGTCTGATTGTTTTAGTGAGAATTCCTTAGCGAGGAAATTCTATCATTGTATTTCTATTGCGTTAAAATGCCGCAGAGCTGCGAGGGCTGTACGCTATCTGTGTTTATATGAAGTGGGGGGCCTACATGCAGAGTGTGATTGTAAGGTATGTGAGCAAGAGCACATCTGGAGGAGTTTTCCAGGAAACCCGAAGGGAGGGGGAGGTCTCAGTGTTAGTAGAGCAGGTTAGTATGAGTGTTGGAGAAACTGGTGCATGGTACTGAGCTCAGTCCGGCCCATAATCAGTGAGAGACTCCAGCTTCAGCTTCTTTGAATCGGGAAGGCACAGTGTCCTTTTCACTTCTTGGAAAGGTGCTTATATTATGTGCCTAAATAATGTCAAAGTTATTACTGGAAAGTATTATTCCAAGCCAGAGATCGCTCAGCACACTTGAGACGACTTTCTTTCATTTGAGTAATTTTTCCATAGCACACTTTCTTGGAGAGCCGAAAGACTTTTTAATGGCATGCTCTCACTGTTTAGCAAGCACTCCAGTGTGAGTGACTTTCTTAGTTCCACTTTAATTTGGTTGATTCTTAAGGCAAATCAGGCTTTCCCTTGTTTGTTTGTTTTTATTTGTTTTTAATTCAATCTGACATTATCTAAACAGCATAAAACTATTCCATTTGAAAAATGTCCTTGTAGTTGTTGGGGGGAAAAAGTTTCCCACAAAGAAGTCATTCTGGCAGCAGACCAAAAAGTGAAACGAAGTCAAATTGGACAAAACACCTTGAATAAATAGAGGAAGGAAAGCCACAGTGCTTGGATGAGACAGAAAACTCCACCCAAAACTCCAGTCTGGATATCGAATATGTTTGGTATCGAATGATGTCATTCAAGTACAGCGCTTTAGCTGCACTTTGAACTGTTGCTTATTTTTGTGCCCGTTATTTACCTAGAGATCACATGTAATGTATTCTGTGTATTGAATTTCTATTGAAGGCAACACAAAAAGGACCCGACAGCTCACTGGAGCTTTTACTTGCTTGATGGGTTACTTAATGAGTTTATCATTTGTCCACTCGTTTGTGTTCTCTAGCCTTGAAGTGTTAACCTAGTACGGCTGGACGATATGATGGTACTGATGTTGTGATATAATAACATCATTATGTAGTAATTTCTATGTATCATTATTATGTTCACTGTAAAATGTAACTGCCTGGACTTAAGAAAAACTATTTTTGTATCAATTGTTTCATTTTCCCTTGTTTTTCCTTAATTGTTTTTTTTAAATAATTGCTGGACAAATATATCCGAACTTTAAGTAGCCCTTGTTAGTGCATTGTTTGACACATAATTGACATAATTTCATGTCTGTTGAGGATGTAATCCACCTACAAGAACCTGTGTGTGTGTGTGTGTGTGTGTGTGTGTGTGTGTTTAATCATTTGCTTTAAACAAAAAAAAAAGGTCATGTAGGTGTGCTGTATTGCATTATAGGATTTACTTGCATTTTTGGTCTTCAAACTGTTTAGCGCAGCTTGTGTCATAAAACCAGTGCAGCAGAATTAAAATAATATTCATAGGATGTTTGGATATCTGATCCAACAGAATAAGATGGGAAGTAACCACACTTCTGTGGGGTATTAATCCCAGGGTGTCAGGAAGCCAGGAATGCCACCACCACCATGCTTTATTTTGGAGAGTGAAATTCTGATTATGACAGCGAACAGAGGGGTTGGTTGCTTGGAGGAGCTAAGCACCGAGCTAAGCACCGAGCTAAGCACCGATATTTTTACAAATGATGAATCATTTGATTAGTGTGATTTTAAAAATTGGTTCCAGGATGAGGTAGTTAAGAGAAGCAGACATGTTCTCTTTATTCATTCACATAAATAAAGGTTACTCACAAGAATTCTTTCATATATGTTGTTTTTCCACTTTCATACATTTCAGTTTCTTCCACAAGATCTTCCACTATTATGTGTTTGAAATCTGGTTGTTTCTAATGGATTTTGCATTCACTGTGCAGGGTTTTCAGAATGATGTCAGATGCCAGTGAGATGTTGGCAGCAGCCTTGGAGCAGATGGATGGAATCATTGCAGGTATTCTATAGTTCAGCAATTAACTGTGCAGAAGTACGTACAGTAGAATACATAGAAACTAAGTAGAGTGTCTTTGCATAAGTATTCACCCCCTTGAACCTTTCCACATATTGTATTGTTACAATTTGGAACTGAAATGTCTTAATTGCCATTATACACCGATCAGCCATAACATTAAAATCTCGTTTCAATGGCACATATCAAGGGGTGGGATATATTAGGAAGCAAGTGAACAGTCAGTTCTCGAAGTTGATGTGTTGGAAGCAGGAAAGATGGGCAAGTGTAAGGATCTGAGTGACTTTGAAAAAGGGCCAAATTGTGATGGCTAGACAACTGGGTCAGAGCATCTCCAAAAAGGCAGGTCCAATCCATGGCGGCCCCACCTCACAACTTACAGGACTTAAAGGATCTGCTGCTAATGTCTTGGTGCCAGATACCACAGCACACCTTCAGAGGTCTTGTGGAGTCCATGCCTCAAAGGGTCAGAGCTGTTTTGGCCACACAAGGGGGACCTACACAATAATTAGGCAGGTGGTTATGTTGTGACTGATCGGTGTGTGTCATGAGACTTTACAAAATAACCTTAATATTGAAATATGAGAAAATCAATATAGTTTGAAAAATGATTTACAAATAAAAAAAATAATTGAAAAGTTGTGATTGCACAAGTATTCACCCACATTGTTATGAAACTAATTAGTTGAATAGAGTTGACCTGTTCCTGGAAGCCCAGAGTTTGTTAGATAACATACTTAAACAAACAGTATCATGAAGACCAAGCAAATCTGGGACAAAGTTCTGGAAATCAGTCAGGGTTTGGTTTGGGGAAAAAAACAACCCCAAACTTTTAACATCCCATGGAGCGCTATTAAATCTGTTATTAAAAACTGGAAAGAATATGACACAACCATGACCCTTTCTAGAGGAGGCTGTCCACCAACATTCATTAACCATGTAAAGAGGGGATTAATCAGAGAACCAACCAAGCATGTCCATTTCAGTTCCATGTTGTAACACCACAAAATATGGAAGTATTCAGGGGGTGAATAGTTATGCAATGCACTGTAGATGCATACAATAAATGATCTCAGGATTATCTCTAATCATATATACAATTTTGAGTTAATGATCCATCAGTTATATTTTAAATTATGGAATTCCTCTAAATGTGGACAATCCCACAGTAAATAAGCCCTCTGCATCATAGTCTTGCAAATGACTTATCTCAGAGGCAACTGAAGCCATGCAGTCGCACTTTTAGTGGTCTGGTGCTAAAACTTCCTGTCCAGGCTTTAATGGCTGACTGTGGGACGTGATGTCGATTTTTCCACTGGCTAAGCACTGAGGAAATATACTAATTCTCTCTGGCTGCACAATACGGTCCATCCCTGGGAATATCAGCAAGGCAGCGGGAAGAATGAATATATTTGTTGTTTGAATTAGAGATTTGCTGTGTGTCTGCTTTCCACTGGCTCCTGTATTTGCAATGCTTGATGTGCCAAAGTGTAAATCATCCAACCTTAATGACCACAATGACCATCGTAGTGTTCAACCTTTTGGTTTGCCATATTTACCTGGTCACACTTTCTTATTTTAGGATCTTTGGTTTAAAAAATGAATTGTATATGCTAATTCTTGAGAATAACAGTGCTTTTGGATTTTTATGGACATTTTGACTCAAGTCATTGTGATAGTTATTTTAACACTTCCTTTGATGATGTGCTGCTTTTGGCCTCCACAGGCTCCAAGGCCATGAACTACTCCAATGGTCTGTTTGACTGCCAGTCTCCCAGCTCGCCCTTACTAGGCAGCCTGCGTGCAGTCCACCTCTTAGAGGACCTGCGGGGGGCACTGGAGCTGATGGATGCAGATGAGAGGGAGAATCTGCGGAGCCAGGTGCCCGATAACACCGCTGAGGGCCTGGTGGAGTGGCTGCAGGGCCGACTGGTGAGTAGGAGAGGGATCACATCATCACAGTCTCTTGCAGCATTCTTTAATGAAAGGTCCCAGGTCCCTTGAATGATTTTTTTTTTTTTTTTTTTACAATGGTTTTTCCAAAATGCTCCAAAAAACAGAGCATGCGTTCTGTCTCTGCATTCCACTCTCAAGCAGCTGCCAAAACAGACAGCACTTTTGGGCCGCATATGTCAGCTTTCTCCGATTTATTTGTTATTTTGGCCACATTTCAGAGCAACACTGCATGTATCATTTTTGCAAAAATGCAACTGTATTTATGTAAGCTAACACACCCATATAGCTACAAGGGGGAAGGAAATTTTTCTATTTAAATTATATTTAGCAAGACTATGCAAAAAAAAAAAAAAAAAGAAAAAAAAAAAGAAAAGCTAGGTAGTTAATTAAAAAGTTTTACCTAAAGATTGAAGAAGCATCAGCAGTTAAATGTTGTGGCCTGGGGTTGTTTCAGAAGTCTGATATTTCTTACTCAGATGTGGGGACACATTTTCATGTTTACTGTTATTTGCTTGTATTCAAAGGTCAGAACGTGATTAATCTGCAGCCTTTAGCATTCACTTGTGTGTTTCGCTTTATAACAGTTCATCTGTGATCACTACATACAACTACATCACTATTTTGGATCAGTTAGAAACTCCAGATACATCCTGGTTAAGGCATCACAGTGCTTGTTTCACACATGCATTCACACACGTATTCACACTTCTAGGCAATTTAGTATAGCCAGGCCACCTACAGACATGTTTTTGGAAGGTGGAACAAAACTGGAGAACCTGGAGGTAACCAGCACAGACGCACAGAGAACATGTGCTGTAAATTTCTAGTTGTGCTTATATTAAACTATTGAAGCTGTCAGCATTATGCAACATTTATAGAAAGTTCTAGTGGTGTCCTCTTGTCCATCTCCTGATTCAGTATTTTGCTAATTTTGATGGGTGGCAATAGGTGCAATAGTTGATTTTTTTTTTTTTTCCCCTTACTGATAATATGAAGAAGCTTGAAAAATATGTAGAATGTGTTTTTATTATTTTTTATTTATTTATTTATTTTTTTTAATTAAAAAAAAAAAAGAGAGAGAGAGAGATGGTTTAAGCTGTGACCCCAGCAGAAAAGTATTATGTGGCTGAGAAACCCCCTTTGGAAAACTGTTACGGTCCGGAATGCGTGTTTGTGTTTACGGGGGGGCTCAAAGAGTTTTAAAAAAAAAAATAATAATAATAATAATAATAATAATAATAATTATTCAAATTTTATTCAGCGCCACCTACTTCACCGAGAGTTAATCTTGACTAATCTTGAGAAATCTTACCTAATGCGCCGTTAGATACCTTAAATTATACCAACTGAGGAAGGCATAGATCATAATTTCTAAAGTACTTTCTTTACTCTGACGTTTGGGCAGGAGATTACTTAATGAAGTATGCGTTACTGTTGTATAATGCACTGATTGGACCTGCGGAATCTCTTGTATTTGCCTCAAGATGCTTGGAGAACACTTTCAGAACTAGAGTCAGAAATACTTGTTACTGCTGTCTGACTTGCACGTGACCTGCTTCTAGTTAAACCAATGCTGACATAGGTTAACTATTTAAATGCTTTTGGGAAGATCTTCTTGTGGTAAAATACAATTTGATAGTTTAATGAATATACACCAATCAGCCGTAGCATTAAAACCACCTGCCTAATATGGTGTAGGTCCCCCTTCTGCCACCAAAACAGCTCTGACTCGTTGAGGCATGGACTCCACAAGACCTCTGAAGGTGTGCTGTGGCACCAAGACGTCAGCAGCAGATCCTTTAAGTCCTGTAAGTTGCGAGGTGGGGCCTCCATGGATCGGACTTGTTTGTCCGGCACACATCCCACAGATGGCAGGTGTCATTGTAATGAGATAATCAATGTTCTTCACATCACCTGTCTGTGGTTTTAACGTTATGGCTGATTGATGTATGATTACTGTGTTGCTACAATCTAAATGATGCATAGATCACACTGCTATACAGCTTGTTACTAATATCAGAAGCACCTTGTCTCGTGTCCGTGCTATTTAATGTATCTGTGGTTAAATTTTTTTACTTGTGTTTGTAGACTAACGGTCATGGATCTGCAGCGAGGGATTTGGCACATCAGGAGCGACTTTCACGGCTAGAGAATGACAAGGAATGTCTAGTGCTACAGGTGTGTAAGATACAGCAAATATTTTTTTCAGTTGTTATATAATTGTCTAATGGGATTAGTTGATTTATTTTTCTGTGGTTGTTAAAACTTTTTTTCTCAGGTGAGCGTTCTGACAGACCAGGTGGAGGTGCAGGGAGAAAAGATAAGGGACCTAGAGATGTGCCTTGAGGAACACCGAATGAAACTTAATGCCACAGAAGAATTACTACAGCAGGTGTGTTGAGTGTATGTGACCATACACAGCAAAACTCTTTCAAGAATGTACAGTATTTTCAGTATTCTTCCTTAACTGACTGACACTTTCACATCATAAAACTTTCATTTTCAAGTATTAAATGACATAGAAATATGTGTGCGTGTGTGTGTGTGTGTGTGTGTGTGTATATATATATATATATATACACACACACATATATACACACACACACAACACACAGTACTGTACAAAGAAATGC
>CM075020.1:18521187-18551191 GCA_037576675.1 Pangasius sanitwongsei | reverse complement strand
TACTGACATACAAACATTTTTCTGTAGCATTTAAATTTGTGCTGGAAAACTAATGTTTGGAATCTAAAATGTTTTTGCACTGAATCAGTAATGTAGAAGTCAGAAAATAAACATCTATAACAAGGTTTGTATTAAAGACAAAGGGTGCCTAAGGCTTACTTGCATAAGTATTCACCCCCTTGAACCTTTCCACATTTTGTATTGTTACAATTTGGAACTGAAATGTCTTAATTTGCATTATACACCAATCAGCCATAACATTAAAACCGCTGACAGGTGACGTGAATAACACTGATTATCTTGTTACAATGGCACCTGTCAAGGGGTGGGATATATTAACCAGCAAGTGAACAGTCAGTTCTTGAAGTTGATGTTTTGGAAGCAGGAAAAATGGGCAAGCGTAAGGATCTGGGTGACTTTGACAACGGCCAAACTGTGATGGCTGGACGACTGGATCAGAGCATCTCCAAAACAGCAGGTCTTGTGGGGTGTTGCTGCGTATGTAGTGGTTAGTGCCTGTGACAGGTTGTATATTTGACCTTTAAAGATTCAGAGACAATTGTAGTTATTTTTCTGTGATCTGGGGTTCATTTTTACTTTTTTTTAGAATTTTATCAAAATAATAATTTCTTTTAATAACAGTTTCAACTCTCACCAGCCATTCATTTAAAGGAAAATAATCAACTTTGGGGTGATCAGAGGAACAACGCATTGTGTCGGGCCACATCACACTACCCCATCATTGAATCTTCATCTATATCTAAATGTCATGTTGTGCTTTATTCCTTAATTATTCCTTACTTAAACTGTACAGCTGCATATCTTTTATATAGACTTTAAACAAGTCAAGTGGCTTTATTGTAATTTCAACCATATACAGCTAGTTAGTACACAGTGAAACGAAACAACGTTCCAGGACCGTGGTGCGACATGAAACAACACAGAACTACAAGAGACTACACATTTGTGCTGGGCCCTTGAGCAAAGCCCTTAACCCTCAACTGCTCAGCTGTATAAAATGAGATAAATGTAAGTCGCCCTGGATAAAGGCGTCTGCCAAATGCCATAAATGTAAATGTAAACATTTCTACATAAAGTGCAAGTGCAAACAGCATAAGACAGTACAATAACTACCAAAACAGGACAATAGTTACAATAAGAGACAGTGCAGCGCCGACTAGTACATAGTTCTAGTAAGAAAGTGAATCAGATATAACAGTAGTGCAAAAGAGTAACAGTATAATGAGTTGCTGTAAATGTAAACATAACATACTATGACATACTATTTGGCAGATAAGCTTATACTATATATGGACATATGGACATAGTAGTTATTGGGGTAGCAGCCAGGTAGTAATGAGAGTATAGTAATGACAAAAAAATGTATATAATATTTTATAATGAGTCCATATCACCCACCTGGTTTGGTTTTATTCCAGGAAGAAACCTTAAGAGGAACCCATTCTCTTCTTGGCGACCCCGGATAGTGTGGTTAAATCGTTTCTGTTCTCTAACTCTATATTATAGAGTCAAGCAGTGCTAAGGATATTGAAAAGAGCTTGAGTATGAGCATCAGAATCATTTCTGATTTCATTAATTCAGTTCAGTTTTATTTGTATAGCGCTTTTAAAAATGGACATTGTCACAAAGCAGCTTTACAGAAATATATAAATTCAGGATATACTTTTTAAATTTATACATTTAAGCTCTAATGAGCAAACCAGAGGCAATGGTGGCAAGGAAAAACTCCCTGAGAAGACATAAGGAATAAACCTTGAAAGGAACCAGACTCATAACAACATATTAACTGCTTCATTAATCCGACGTGCGTTGTGCTCTTTAGGAGTTGCTGAGCAGGAGCACGTTAGAGACCCAGAAACTGGAGCTGTTGACGGAGGTATCCAGCCTGAAACTGAAGCTTACAACTGCAGACCGCGAGAACAAGGAAAGTGAGGTAACAGACGTGCAGTGACTGCATCCTTAAAAATTATCATCAGCCAAAAAAGTCTTTTTAATAAAGTCACAGTACTTTTATACGTTGAGACAGAATTTGATCAGCGATGACCAAAATAAAATTCAAAATTATGGTTTTGTACATTACACACTTTCACAAAAGTCTGTGTCATTCTGTTCATTAGCTATTGCCTTTTCTTTCAGAGCACAGCTCTTCAGGTTTCTTAGTTTAAATTACAGATTAAATTTAATGATGCCGTTAAGTAGTCATTTAACACAAACAAGCACTAACTAAAATTTATAGCCGTTTAATAATTCATTAAAAGCTTAACATGCTCACATTTCACCAAAACATTAAGACTAAATATTAGATCTGGCCATCATGCTGCTGTACATACAGCCATGTGTAACCACTTAAACCCTTAACTCTGTCCAGGCATTGAGCTCTCGAGCCATTTCCTGCCATAAAGCTCAAACTGAGACTACACTGCTGCTATTCAACTCATCCGAGACAAAATTGTGGATTTCATAAATTGCAAACTCAGACAGGACTGGAGGGAAGGGAGTTCTAAATACCAGACAAGGGAAATGTGGGTTTTGTTTTAGGCATGCTTTATGAAATCCTAACAGCAGTGTTTGTATCTTATTAGTCAGAATGTGGTGTAATCAAAGGTTATTCATTTTGGATGTCCCTTTTCCTCTCAAATATCATGTGTTCTCATCCGTTTTCTTCCCACAACTCTGCCTGTGTGCATTCTTGACCTTTTACCTCCCTGATAAGCCTCTCTCCCTCCAGGCACTTTATCAGGAGCTGAGTGAAACGCGCCTCAGAGCGGCTACTGCAGAGACGGAAAAAGTGGTTATGTGGTTCTTTTTCTTTTTTTTGTTTTTGTTTTTAATTACCAAAAAAAACGTGTACAAGTACAATGAGACCAGTACACTTGTCTCAGTGCATTCAGTTTTTTGTGTCTTTCTTCTGATATCATTTCTTTTCCCTCCTCCCCCTGTTTTTTTTTTTTTTTTTTTTTGCAATCTGTAATTGCTGGAATCTGTCTTTCTGGTTGCTATTGAATGTGTCTACAAGCCTACACTCTTGTCAGTCATTTTATAGAGAGCATTAATATTTCTACGCATTCGCCTCTGTGTGTTTTTTTTTTTTTTTTTTTCTTCCTCATTTTTAATATTCAATACATCATATTTTGAACTGTGAACTGTATAAAAAGTAAAGCACATGATTCAAATATAAGATCAGATTAGTTACACTTATTACTATATGATTGCTGCTTATGTCTCTGACTGTTCTATTCGGACTATAGCTCTTTTTTTCATATCTGTTTTTGGAAGGTTAACATTTTGGAAGCCTTCATCGACAATTGGCACAAAATTAGCCACGAACCCATGCGCATGACTGGTAGTGATCTCTTTGTGTAGTCGTTTTGTGTTGGTTACAGTTAGTCATATGGTTCTTATTTGGTCAGAAAGGACTGGTGGCACTGCAGAAGCAGCTTGAGGAGCAGGAGCAGGAGCTGCAGAGACTGCAGGAACAAGCCGAAGCTGAGGTCGTGACCTCAGACGGAAGCCAGAGCAAAGCGAAAGGTCTGTGCTGCAGCATTTTGGTCGACCAAAATAGTCTTGCCTGAGGGAATTCTCTCCACACTATGCACACGCTTACTACTTTGGATAATTAAGGGTTCTTATTTTCCCAATGGCGGATAGGGAAGCACTCTGTCTGTGTTCTGTATAGTAGAACCTTTTAAAGGAAAAATTCACCCTGAACGAGTCCTATATTATTGTTTATATTTAACATGTTAACTTTTTTAGTATAAGCTCCTTTCATCGACATTTTGGTCTATTTTCAACAGTTTCCTAAATTACCCACAATGCCATTTGACTACCTGCTGATAGTTCAGGCAGATTTAGTCCCTACTTCATCTCTTTCTAGATCTCTAGCAAAGGTTGTTATGGTAATTATTTAGTTATGATAGTTGTGAGCCTAATTAACTGGTCACGTGAAATGAAAGGGTTAATCTAAAACGTCATAACTACAAAACAAGTATAAATAATTTAGTTTTAATAAAATGAGGAAGTGTTGATACACCAACGTGTCCCCGAGTGGCATAGCAGAAAATTGTTTGCCCTGTCATCTAGACATTGCAATATCGAATCCCAACGATTCCACAGACATCCTTGTCCAGGGGCAAAACTGGCCATGCTCTCTGGGTGGGAGGGATGGCAAACTCTCTCTCCCCATCAATCGCAGCCACAGTAGAAGATGTTGGGCATATGTGAGGTCATGTACAGTCAGGCCCATAAGTATTTGGACAGTGACAGTTTTTGTAATCTTGCCCCTGTACACCACCACAGTGGATTTGAAATGAAGCAATCAAGATGTGATCTGAAGTGTAGACTTTCAGCTTTAATTCAAGGGCTTTAACAGAAATATTGCATTAACCGTTTAGGAATTACAGTCCCTCTGTTTTCACAGGCTCAAAAATAATTGGACAGACTAACAATTATATGGATGTAGATCATTTGCAGTCAATGACTGCCTGTCTGGAATCCATGGACATCACCAGATGCTGAGTTTCCTCCCTGGAGAAGCTTTGCCAGGCCTTTACTGCAGCTGCATTCAGTTAGTGCTTGTTTGTAGGTCTTTCTGCCTTCACGTTTTGTCTTCAGTAGGTGAAAAGCAGCTCAACTGGGTTGAGGTCACTGGACATTTAAGGACATTTAATTTCTTTGCCTTAAGCAGATGTTTGTTTGCTTTTGCTGTATGTTTTGGGTTACTATCCATCAATACTGTGAAGCGCTGTCCTATCAGTTTTGCAGCGTTTTACTGAATCTGAGCAGAAAGTATAGCTCTATGTGCTTCAGAATTCATCCTGCTACTTCTATCAGCAGTCACTTCATCAATAAACACCAGTGACCCAGTTACATTGCCAGCCATACATGCCTGTGCCATAACACTGCCTCCACCATGTTTGACAGATGATACCGAATGCAAATTCAATGTTTGGACTCAACTCCAGACCTTTTATCTCCTTAATTTGTCATGAAATAATGAGGAAACAGGCCACAAATGCCCATGACACTGCTTATAAGTCAATTGTCCAATTATTTTTGAGCCTGTGAAAATGGAGGGACTCTGGGGGGGAAAAAAATGGCTGTAATTGCTAAACGGTTAATGAAATATTTTTGTTAAACCCCTTGAATTAAAACTGAAAGTCTACACTTCAATCACATCTTGGATGCGTCATTTCAAATCCATTGTGTTGGTGTACAGGGGCAAGATTACAAAAATGTTCACTGTCCAAATACTTATGGACCTGATAGTATGTGGATAAGCGTGGATAGAGTTTTCCTCTGACTGTGTTAGGCGAGTGTGTGTTTGGTTGACCTCACATGTCCCAGAGGAGTGGAAATTCTTTTACTCCGGAACGGGTTTCTGGATGCGAACAGTTTGAGAACCCCTGCCTTAAAAGTTTTGTGTAGAAGCCCTGAGAAGCATTTTTCCGCTCAGGTGGGTTCTAAATACCTTTAGAAAGCTTGAACTGTCAACCAACCAAACATCTCTTGAGAAACTCTCTTTTCTAGAGTGTATATCGGTGGGTTCATGTCATACATGTCCAGACGAAACATCCTGCATTCTTAAATAACGTAGTAAGCATATTTGTACCACTACCTTTAGCGCTCGTACGGTAGGATTATATATGCAGTTTGTATAAGACTTGAAGCAACTTGCTAGATTCTGAATGAACCGTTGTATTCACATTAGAGATCTCAGTCATACTGAATCACACTATAATTCCTATAACACTATGCCATATAGGGCTTGACTTTATTCTTTCAGCAGAAAGTGTATAGACCGTACTTCCTGATTCATATTTTATTCAGTGTGTGTATATCTGATGTGCTGTGGGATTTATTTATTTATTTATTTATTTATTTTCCCCCCAGATTTGGAAGTGCAGAGAATGAAGCAGGCTGTTGAGTCTTTAATGGCGTCTAATGTTGAGAAGGTAAATTCTCACTGTAAACTAATCTCACGCTGGAACTCGATGTAAAGATTAAAAAAAAAAACAGATGGATTTGTAATGGTGTGCACTAACTTTCTACTTCGGATTAAGGGTGGCCGATATGGCAAAAATACATCACAATTTCTATATATTTTTATGATAGAATTTTAGGATGATAAGGTTTTATATGACTTTTTTTTTTTTTTTTTTTGGAATGAATGTCCTAAATATTTAATTTACATGACACTAAATGTTTTGGAAGCTTTGCACCAAAATATTGACTAAATTCAAATAATAAAATTGAAATGTGTCTGCTTTGAAGGTTGACCTTATGGCTTAACGACTTTGAAATTGTTGACTAGAACCTTATAGTGAAATGATAGGAGAAACTATAAGAACAAATTTTTTTTTTCCCCCTTGAAAATTTGCACAAAAAAATGTACGTAATGAGGAAAAAAAATCCTCATTGCGTTAATGTCCAATTGGTACTGTGAGTAACATATACACACAGTATAGATGTAGAAGCACTGACCCCTGCTGATGTCTGAGACTCCAAACAATCTGTCATGAAGTTAATATGTAAGAAATAAAACACTCCACTGATTTGCCTCTATCAGCGTGTCCCAAAGTATTTCATTCTTCTTATAGTGAGGCGATTGGCTACCAGTTACATTCGTATTAATTAAAGAACAAAATGTCATACTTTTTTTATCCGTTTATAATTATGTTTAACGTTATGGAACATCTGCAAAACAAATTGGTTCCTGTTAACTCTTACGTTATAGCAGCTATAAACGGTCGTTCCCTCTCTGTCTTCAAGATTTTCCCGTGGTGCAGAACTGACTATTACAAAGTGTTGGCTCTGAAGACACCTTCCATAAATGTTAAAGAACTACAGAAAACTTCACCATTAGTGTTTTTGTCTTTTTGTTAAAACAGCACTTTTTAAAAATCCATTTATTATTATGCTTAGATTATGTTGCACATCTGTCACACAGGTCCCCTGTGTATGAGGTGTTACTATGGAAACGATAACATATTAGAATGAGCACATTAATATAATGATATTGATACATCACTCAGACCTACTACTACTTCTTTTTTTGGATGATCAATGCAGGCATATGATCATGTGTTTTGGTATTTTCCTCAGGATCATATGATTGAAGAGTTGCAGCAGTCCCTGTTGCGCTGTAGGGAAGTCCAGGACGTGTCGATGTCGGTACAGGAAAGGAAAGGTGAGAGTTTATAGTCATCTTAAATAGTAGACAGCAGATTACAAGTCTTGTCCTGGATTTCGGTTCGGATCTGTGTCAAGTCACGATTTTCATTTCTTGTTTCGTGACTCAAGATTTAACTTGGACTGAATTTTGCGATCAGTGACTGCTGTATATAGACTATGCAAGTAATTTCTTCTGCATTACTGTAATGTTAAACGAACCGTTGTTATGGTCTCCTGCAATTCATTAAATTCAGCCAGAGTTCCCCCTCATGAATTAAATCATCAATTCTTTGTTTAGGACTTGATTTGATTAGCAGTTCAGGTGCTTTAGACATGACTGAGTGTCACCACCTCTTTAATACCGACCATTTCAAAAATCTCAAAAATCCCAAAATATCAGCAAAAAATGTTTTTAGGACTTAATAAACCAATAGGTATGTCAACGAAGACACGAAACAAAAAAAGGAGTGGTTGAAACAAAGTTTGAAAACAAAATGGATGTAGTCCAGATTTTTTTCTTATGACCATGTAGCATGTCGCCCACTGCAAAGAATACAGGAAACAAAAAACAATCATTTTTAATACAATTCTTCTTCTATGTTTCACGACTTTCCTCAGCTGAATATTGCTTTTGCGTTTCTCTCATCAGAGTGACGTTATGTTCCCGTGCATCTTGTTCATCAGTCTAATCTAGCTGCTAAAAATGAAGATACGATGCAGCCTTACATCTGTCCGTATCTCTGCTGTTTATCTGGAACTCTTTTCGTGGAGCTTTTCTTTTCGTACATGCCAGCAAGCGCCACTCTGGAGATTTTCCTCTCTAAAAAGTTGCACACACACTTCATCTTCAGGATTTTTGTATAACAGTGGTTGAATGAAACACATTGACATTTGAATGAATGCACTTAAAATTGTGGAAACCTAGCTTTATACTGGGAATTGAGAGCTACAGAGCCAATTAGTAGCCTCATACTCAAGCGACTTATCTTAAGTCTGCTTATGTAATCACGTTCACTAGCACGTTTGACAAATGAAACGAAATCTGCTACATCTGTAATATGTTTAAAAACCAGACTGTGCGTTCTCAGACAGAGTCGATGAAGAGGACACCAGCACGGGACAGTGTGAAAGTTCACCCAAATCACCAACCACTACAGTTACTGAGCCTCTTTTCCTCACAGGCACAGAGGAGACTGATGAGGTATGGCTTATTCTGTCTCAAAGTCACTAACACACACACACACACACACACACACGCGCGCGCACACACTGCTGTGTACACAGGATGTTCCCCAGGCTTCCTTTACAACATTCGTGTCCAACTCCTTTGTCTTTTCTTCTTGGGAGTATTTCTCCTCACTGTGAAATGCCATGGAAGTTAAGATTTTTTTTTTATTTTTTTTTTTTATTCCAAATACACATCACTATCACTTTACCGTTTGTTTGTTTTTCAATACTCCACAAGATCTTGTTTTTGAGGACTGTATGTTTCTCTCTTTGTTTTGTTTTTATGTCCCGGCTCTCCCGCAGCCTCAGGTGATTCCGTGCACCGAGTTTATCTCGGAGTCTGAACACAAATCAGCAGCCGATGCACATCCATGCTTTCTTAGACACAGGTCTGATCCCTTCCTAAAGCTCCTCATTTGTCTGAATTCCACTGGAGAGGCATCACTTAGACCAGGCAGTCTTAGGATTTTGACTGTGGATTTACTGTGTACAAAAATCCATTTAGAACTATTAGATTAATTAATTAGATTAATATATGCACAGCTGTATGATTACTGTAGTACTTCTGAATCCTCATGAGTACTACATTTACAGTACATCTGTGAGTAAACTGGGACATTTTATCATTTTATTTATACAGACCATTTTATTTTTGCTATTTGGCTAAACGCATTTGGGACAAAAGTTATTTCTGCTTTAACTAAGTAACCTGCGTGTGTAATGTTTTTCTTTTTTGAACGCAGTTCCTCCGAGAGGCTTGGATCAGAAAACTCATCTAGCAGAGAAGAGGTACTGACTACCTTTTTATGTGTGTGTGTGTGTGTGTGTCTGTCACTGACTCTGCCTGTGTGTATTTCTGTCTGTGTGCATGTGTCTCTGCTTCTGGTTGTGTGTGTGTGTTACTCTCTGCGTCTCTTTGTGCTGTCTTTGTGTATCTCTGTGTATGGGTGTCTGTTTCTTTTAGTGTGTGTCCCTGTGTCTGTTTTATTAAGCAACAATTTTCTGATAACAGGAGTTCTATGTCTTTGGCACCCCCTGCTGTTTGTAAAAGTAGCCACAAGCAAAAACCTGACTGTTTATTGCCATTCACTCAAGGCCAATAGAGTGTGTGTGAGTGTGTGTGTGAGAGTGTGTGTGTGAGAGTGTGTGTGTGAGAGTGTGTGTGTGAGAGTGTGTGTGTGAGAGTGTGTGAGTGAGTGAGTGAGTGTGAGTGAGTGAGTGTGTGTGAGTGAGTGAGTGTGTGTGTGTGTGTGAGTGTGTGTGTGTGAGTGAGTGTGTGTGAGTGAGTGTGTGAATGCTCAGCAGCTCTGAAAATTAGTTACCAGAAATAACAGATAATTTTTAAATGATCATAATACTGATAGAAATCTCTTGTCTTTCAGGCTGAGCTTTGTGAAAGAGCAGATAAGAAAAGCAACTCTCCCACAGTGTCCCCTTCTCAGCCCAGCCCAGGCGGGAGTGAAAGTTTTGGCACCAAAAAAATACGCTCCTCATTTGGACGAGGCTTTTTCAAGATTCGGGGTGGAAAGAGAACAGCCAGCTCTCCTGATCTAGGTGTGCTCCGACTTGTCGTTGAGAAAGGTCATAGTTCATTAAACGTGATGTAAATTCATGTTTACATCTCCACTTTTCTCTGTTTGTTTCCTTCAGTAGCCTGTAAGTAGCCTGTAGTTTGGACTGGAAGCATTTAGTCCAATCAGATAATTGGCAGTTAATTAGGAGAGTGTGCTGTTAAACCTTCACAACAAGGCCGTGCTGTCATTTCAGGCATGGAAGGAGGCAAAAGTACAGCATGAAATGGTGGGGAAAAAGTTACCATATTTCCATTTATTTAAAAAAAAAACATTTTAAGAGATAAAGAGAAACAGAAACAGTGGCTAAACCTACACTGTTTCTTTGTACAGCTGATGTAGTATATACATTTGGAGGCTTTAGACATGCTTTAGTGAGAGTGACTCCAGTCCCCTGTGTTTAAAAAAAAAAAAAAAAAAAAAAGTGCATGTAAAATGATCAGTTGGATTTAATGGAAATATCAGTTATGAATAAAGACAGTGCAGCTCAGAGATTGTATTTTAAATGTTTTATTTTTTTCAGTGTACCACAACACTGTTTAATTCTCAATTCTAACTGGTCAGTTAAAGTTGAAGCATTTTCTTTAACAGCAGCTCTGATAGTGACAGATATATAAGGCAGGTTCGCAGGTTTATATTAATGCGCTTGTTCTCATGTTCTTGTTTCTGTAGTAACAACTTGCAAATGAACTTGTATAGCTGAAATTCTGTCAGGATTTGTTGAACATTTTTGGAAGGAGTCTCCAGTAATAGTAAAGCTGTAACATTACGTTTTCATGGAAGCGTGCCCTTTTGCAGTTTCCTGCCAACATGACAAGCTATGTTTTGTTGTAGGTGAGAAAAAAAAAAAGAGAAGCAGGTGAAGGAATGACTGTTTATAACTGCTACAACATAAGTGATTACAGGAACTTGTTTCATGGTCCTTTGCCAAGATTAAATGTAACTATAAATGGACCATATGCCATGTTGTTCTTTAAAAGAAAGAAAAAAGTGCAATTGTTGGCAATTTGGAATGAATTACTTTAGGATTAATTACAGAATGAAACACTTTCCTATGGCGCATGCTGTGACCGGTATACCACCCTGTCATCGATTATTTTCCTACAGTAGCACACCCTGTTGTGTTTTATTCCTTTCTTCACCCATTCCATACAAGAAACTGTGTTTGGGTCCCATCTGCTTTGCATGAGCAATTACAGAAGCAGTGGTTCTGTGTGTGGTTTTGGCCCACTGGAAAGATCTTCTAATCCCATGTGGCTTATTGGGATGTGATTTAGCAGCTGAGGCGGAGAGGAAGAGGACTGAGCATTTGGATCTGGCAGGAGCTCCATCTCCCAACTCAAAAGAGCATGCAGTCTCACCCGAGGGCAAGAAGAAAGCTAAGGGGATCCGAAAGTTCTTGGGAATGTGAGTCTTTCTTTTTTTATTTTCAGAAGTTTGTACATTTATACGTTTATTAGGTCAGACGTTTATACAGTGTTATGTCTTATGTAAGTGCTTATATTTGTAGCCAGTTTTGCAAAAGTAGCATTTACAGCTTAAAAGCGAACTAATTCCCCTAAAATCACTTAAATACATCGATATCGATTTTTCATTCTTTTCAATAGGATGAGGAGGAGCCAGTCCACTTCGTTTAACCTGGACGATGCTCCCGAGTCGGAGTTCAGGAGAGGCGGCGTTAGAGCCACAGCTGGGCCGAGACTTGGTTGGTCACATGACTCACAACGGAGCAATAACAAGTAAGTTGTCATTTTTTAAAGCATATGTTTAACTTTGTATGTCATGATTACATTGAACTCCAGAATCATTAGGCCCCTCATGAAGGCCAAGGGGGAATATTAATAAACTGAATTACTGATTATTATTATTATTTTTTTTTTATTATTTTCTTTTATGGGAATGATGTGCAATTACAATAGTTTCTACAAATATAACATTTTTCTAATTAACATTGTGATTTTTCTCCTAAACATTAGTTTCCCAAACACACATTAGTATGTGGTGAAGCCTCAGAAGGCAGAATAAAAACTTCCTCTTGTAATGTCCGACAAGGCTGGAGACACTTGTGGAGGATCTTGAACTTTCTGCTAAGCAGAATATTTTTAAGATATTATTATTTTTTTAAAAACATTTCTTCAAAGAGGAGTGTGAACTTTTTCAGTTCAGACCACAGCTTTTCAGTAGGGTTCAAATTTAGAGACCGAGAGAGTCATCGTAAATAATTAATCCCCTGTTCTTGCAAACAGTTTCCGTGTCGATTGAAATGTTTGAGGGCATCAGAATACACGATGCCATCAAAACCTTCACGAGCACTCCTGAAGCGCCAGCTACAAAACAGCCCCAAAGCATCAGTGATCCATTAAACATAATTTACAATGGGTATCAGGTTCTTTTCTTTGTATTCACCCCCCCTCATTTTTCACTGATGGTGTACATGGCCAAAAAAATGGGCTTTAGTCTCATCTGACCACAGCACGCAATGTCATGTTCTCTGAGACCACTAAAGAAAATGCTTCTATTTTATTTAAGCTTAACAAATTTAATTCAGAATGTTTCATTGTAAATGGTACGCAGTAACTCACGTACAACTTTATAGAATATTTGCATGACTTTGAACATTTCTTAGTATTCGGTTCGCCCCCTTTTTGCTTTAATGACAGTGTGCACTCGAGGCATGGACTCCACGAGTTTGTGCAAAACCTGATGATCCATTTTCGATCAAATCCATCGGCCTGTGGTCTGAACACACGCTGCAGTAGAAGAGATTAGGCAAGATATGAAGTGTTGGCAGCAAAAACTGTATGATAAAAATCCAGTGTTCAAACAATTACTTCACTCATTATTAATAATATTTACAATAAACAATTTTCCCACCATGCAATGTTAACAGTAGGTTATGGTTGCTAAGCAGCATAATGGGCAAAGATTATACTATTCTACAGACAGAACGACATTTTTTTTTTATTGGTATAAAACCTGGTTTCCATTATTGCGACGTATGAGGTGTGCGTATATAAAGGATTTTACAACGGCTTCAAATGGGCCTCAGTCAATCAGATTACTGAACTGAAACTAACCATTTTTAACCGTTTTTAAAATATCGCATTTATTGTAAGTAGTGTTTTGGGCTGTCAATTTTACTGCATACTTTTCTCAAAGGCATTATTTTATTAGGAGAAATATGTGGCTAGGGGAAAGGCGAGTAGATTCTTTATTTGCCAGAATGGAAAATTTAAATCATTGTTTTGGGTGGTGCCAATAATTTTGGAGCTGAGTAAATATTTTCTCTTCTCTCCGTCTTGGCTTTTCTCTGAAGTGAGCTCGACACCCCGTTTGCATGCTGGAGGACGGAGCAGGTGTGTGAGTGGCTGCAGGAGCAGGGCTTAGGCCTGTACGTGAGTCAGGCTCAGCAGTGGATCCGCTCTGGACAAACGCTACTAAATGCCTCACAGAACGACCTCGAAAAGGTCAGAGCAATGAAGAGCTTCCTTTAAAAAAAAAAAAAAGAATGGTACTTTAATTAATCAGTGCTCGATGTACATGGGGTGTGTGTGTGTGTGTGTGTGTTGTAGGAGCTGGGCATCAGACACCCTCTCCACAGAAAGAAACTCCAGCTGGCACTTCAGGCTCTGGGGGCAGAGGAGAACGACGCTAAAAGCAAACTGGACTTCAACTGGGTTACTCGTGAGTCACTGCCACGTAAAGCAATGGTCAATATCATGATCAGTATGAGTCAGTAATAGCTACTAATGAGAGGACCAGTGCAACATGGTGCAAGGCTGAAAGAGCACAGAGTTTTATTAGTCCTCATCACTGAGAGCTGACTGTTTCTCTCTGGTTAAGGGTGGCTGGATGACATCGGCCTGCCTCAGTACAAAGCTCAGTTTGACGAGGGCCGGGTGGACGCACGCATGCTTCACTACATGACTGTGGTATGTCACATGAAGGGTTGCTTCCTGAATTTTGACTTGGGTACCAAAAGCAAGTAAACAATGAAATAATACTATTGCAAAAAAAATAAAATAAAATAATTGTCTGTGATAAGACATTGAGCCATAAATTTTCAATTCTCAATAAGGTCAAATCAATATTTCATAATTTTCACCTTTATTTTTTTTGTATGCTTTTAATGAATATTCTGGTGTAAACTATCTCGTATGTATTTCATGGCATTGATGTAACTCCTCCTCCTAATGCACTCTTGATTGGTGCCATTTTGTGTTGCAGTTTTTGTAAACACTTTATTATGTCACATATGTAACTTAATAAAGTATAAATAGTTAATAAATAAACTCAGATTTAAATTCCTTGCTTTGTTCTGCCGGTCCAAGTCAAACATTGAATATTTTGCTAATATGTATGTATTGTGTTTCACACAAACACAAGTAATTCATACAGTTTGATGGAGCTCCTCATTCTGAACAACTTTGTCTCACTGTCAAATTTTCAGTCAAATTGTTTGTTAAATAAATGCGATTACTTAAAAAAATATACTTTTGCGAACTAGTCTTAGGTTTTTTGCTCAACCAAAATGAAACCAGTGTTCGGACTCCTTAGATCAATAATTAGCAAAAAAAAAGTTTCATCACCGTGATGGCAGGCAAAAACCTTTGAAGAGGGCGTGGCTACTTTTCCTGAAATGGCTATAACTCTTGAACGGAATGACTTTTCTTTTTTTTTTTTTTTACCAAACTTGGCACACTTGTGTATGCGCTCAGTCTGAGGTCATATGCACAAAATGGCGGAGCTTGTCTGCGTGGTGGTGCTGACAGGACAAAACATGAAATTGGCACTAAATATGGAAGCATTGGTCCAATCAACTTTGAATCTTGCCTGAAGTGTCTTTGTCCACGGTCCCATCAGTGTCTATGAGGACAGTTGTGAATACTGAAAAACCTGGCTGCCTTCGGCCAGTCAATCGGTTCAGCAGCTATTAGACAAGGTTAATGAAGACCGATTGTGGGTCTGTTTGGCTCCCTGCCCCAGAGGTCTGTGCAAATTTTGAAAAAAAATTGGCCACCAGGAGATGCTATCATGTTGTCCGTGTGTAAATTATAATATATTATGCACACACGGTTTTCATATCATACGTTAGATCTCATGATTGACACCACTGGGAAATATTTGAGATTATTTTAAAAAGCCGATTTCGTGAACTAGTCCTAGTTTTCTTTTTTTTTTTTTTTTTTTTTTTTAAACCCAGTCACAACAAATCAGTGTAGTACAATTCTCTGAACTCTCTAGGTCAATAATTAACTTTTTTTTATTTAGATAGTCATAACAGGGTTATTTACAAAAAAAAATGTGATTCCATGTCCCCCGAAAGTCAATAACTCCTGAAGGAAAACACTGCATGAATTTAAGTAAGCACATGCAACATACTATTCTTAAGAAGCATGCAAAGTTTAAAGGAGATCAGACAATAGATGGCACCACAGCAGTTTAAATGTTTAAAAGTACTATTTCTTTATGGTAAATTACCATA
The DNA here is from genome assembly GCA_037576675.1 of Pangasius sanitwongsei. Taxonomy (NCBI): domain Eukaryota; kingdom Metazoa; phylum Chordata; class Actinopteri; order Siluriformes; family Pangasiidae; genus Pangasius; species Pangasius sanitwongsei. The sequence continues at coordinate 18,535,717 of CM075020.1, read as the reverse complement.
TATTTCTTAAAATTATCTTGCTTTTTCTTAGCGCTTTAACCCCAATAATTGCCAGTTACAGTGACCCCAGACTGTTCTCTACCAATAACTCTTTTATTTTTATTATTAAAAGACTGTTTTACTCAGGTAATACTTTTTAAAACAGTTTTAGCTGTAGGAAATTTGCATGTCGTTTAAATAGTACACACATGGTCTTTAACACACGATGTCAAATGTTTCAGTCTCTTGATAATTAACACTTGGCTTGGACTCTATAGTGTATGCTTTAATGTTGGTCCCTCTTCCTTGTAAATAGTAAACTTTTTAATTTACACTGTGATGAAATTGTGTTAGGATGATTTGCTGGGTCTGAAGGTGGGCAGCGTGCTTCACCATCTCAGTATCAAGAGGGCCATCCAGGTGCTGCGCCTCAACAACTACGAGTCCAACTGCCTCAGACGCAGACCATCTGATGAGGTTCTGCTCCACATACGCAGCACTGTTGATGTAGCGAGGTATGCCAGGATGTGTGTTTAATTCTGAAGTTCTGTGCTTAGAATAACATCACGCCAGCAGAGGTGTGCCAGTGGACCAATCACAGAGTGATGGAGTGGCTGCGCTCGGTAGACCTGGCAGAGTATGCACCCAACCTCAGAGGAAGCGGCGTGCACGGAGGACTGATGGTATGGAGAAAAGAGGATAGAGCCAAAATGAGCGTCATCAGTGAAACTTGCATAGCTCCAGCTTCACGTTTGTGTTTCATTGCCTCAGGTTCTGGAGCCTCGGTTCAACGTTGAGACAATGGCCCTCCTCCTGAACATCCCGCCTAATAAGACGCTCCTGAGACGTCACCTGGCCACGCACTTTTACCTCCTGATTGGTGCAGAAGCAGAGAGACTCAAGCAGGAGTGTGTGGAGCACCCTGACTACACGCTGCTCACCGCCACAGCTAGAGTGAAGGTAGAAAAAGCAGCTTCGTTATATTTATATATCAAATATTCACAATTGTCTGAACTGTTTGTTTATGGACACCAGTAACTCTGTTTCCTCAGGTATTAAAAGACAATTTTTATTAAAGTGATTCATATTGTTTATTACAAAAATATTCATATTGTTTATTACAAACGTATTGATACCAGTGAATTTTAGTTTTTAGGAATAGTTGCATCTTTCTTCCCTTCATTTTTTTCCCTCTTATATTTTATTCAAATAACACGCGTATATTACTAATGCTCAGTGCCAATTGTTGCTGTTTCTTGATGTCTCCATATTTGGCTAAACCATTCCTTTAAGCACAAAATTGGGCAAAGAAAATGCTTGAATGAGCATTATCATTTTAAAATGTAAACCTTCATACATCTCTACCAACCAGTCACAGTGAAGGTGGAGCCGTCCTGCAATGGACGTATAAGTGGGCCTGAAGTAATCTTTTGTCTGTCCTGTCCAGCCGAGACGCCTGTCCTTTGGAGGTTTCGGAACGTTGAGGCGGAAGCGACAGGAGGAGAGTGAAGAACTTCTGTGCCCACTGGAAGTGCAGATGCCACAGAGCAGCAGCTTTCACGGGGAACAGTGCACCAGTGAGGACAACCTGGACCAGATGGAGCAGGTGCTGCACCTTCTCACTTAAAACTATGTTATATGACCGTGTACCTGATGGCCTTATAGTTCTATTTAAATGTTGTCTAGTTTGATGGTTATGCTTATGTGTATTACCTTTTTAAAATGTCTCTGTGCTGGCAGATGGAGGACTCAGAAGGCACAGTGAAACAAATAGGAGCCTTTTCAGAGGGGATCAACAACCTCACTGTAAGATTCCCAGTTCAGACGCTCATTAGCAGGATAGACAGCTGACATTAGAGTGAATGACTAGTGCAGTTTAGTGCAATGACAAATTCAAGTAGTGTGATTTGCACCTTCAGTATCACAAGTAAAAAAAAAAAAAAAAATTGGTTAAATCGTGTATGTTAAGATATTAATAGATTTTTTTCGCTTTTATTAGCATAATTAACTGTCTCCCTCCTTTTTCCATTTCCTCTGAGCAGTTTTTTCTAAGCGTCTGCTTTAAACAAGGAGGATCTTCCTGTTTAAAAATTTCCCTGTTGATTTGGTTTCACGTTTTTTTGTCTTGTGCAGGACACGCACAAAAGACGCACACGTTTCATTTTTAACTTTGTGGAATTCTGTTGTCTGTAGATAAATTGTAAATTAGACATATGTTTGCATTTTTTTTCCCCCCCCATTCAAAAACATAGGGGATGCAAACTTTTGCACTTCACTGTGTGTCAGACATTTTAACCCACATTTCAGGAATTTTGTTTCTAATAAGTTTCCTTTGGATTGGATTTTTGTGTGTGTGTGTGTTATGTAGAGCATGCTGAAAGAGGACGAGCTCTTTAGGGAGATACCATCTCGCTCTCCTGATGCCACGTACACTGACTCCAGCACATGAGCATGTGAGCCTGTGTTAGCAGACGATCCTGGAGAACCAAACTTCTTCCTCCACTGTGATTTTTTTTTTTTTTTTTTTTTATTTTATCACAGAACAGCTCCACATAGCACCACCCGTGAAGATCGTTTACACAGATCCAGCTCCGTAAGCCTACGACGGTATTACTTTCCCGTCTGACAATCAAAAGCAATCAGCAGCAGTGGAACGTTTTATTTATTCGTCTCTTTACTGTGTTTTGTGTTCATGAAAAAGCATACCGAAGTCTGCGGACGGTGACCAAACGTATTTTGAATCTTGTTTTAGTTAGATTACATCCTTATTCTTATAATCAGTTTTAATGTATACACTGACTCCTGCATATATTTGCATGCGTCACTCTGTACTGAATTTAGACACTCGCTGCCTGGCAGGTACATTGGGAGTATTGAGTAATAATATTTCTCATCTGAAGCATTTAGTCTGCACATCACTGGATAGTTATTCCTTAACCAAAAAAATGTCCATGTGTTGTGTGCGGTTTTATGAATTGAAGTCAATAAAATTCAGTGAATCTTCATCTGTTACATGCCGTACTCATGTATTGTTTTTTTTTTTAGACCCATACAAAATTCATAACAGCTACTCCAGTTGTCAGATTTATTTTTTTTTACCGTTTTAAAATGATATTTATTGTGATGTAATAATTCATATTATATTAATGGCATATTCCATAATTCAACAGATCTGTTTAGTCCGTTAAGGGGCGCGGTTAAAGAGGACTATGAATTGTAATTGGTTGGTACATATTTGGCTTTTATAATGTTTCAATACAGCAACTATTTTAAACACTTGGATTTGGCTGAAGCAGATTTTTAAAAAAAAATTCCAAAATTAAAAATTACTAAGAGATACAACTTGAGATGTTTATGCGGCCTGGTTTAAGAACGCCTGCTATAATTTCAGTGTCGAATGTGAGGTTTGTGCCTATCGTTCTTCTTTACTAAATCAGAAGCTGGCAAAGTTTCTGTAGTCAGGGATCTCTTAAATTCACATACCACCATCTGATCGCAGCAGTTTTAAAATTCCAGCTATTTAAATTTTTATTTAAAAACACTCACCAACTGCTTTATCAGGAACACCTTGTAATTTAATGCTCACCACAAACGTCAGAATTGCGAACACGTGCTCTCAGTGCTTTTGACTGTGGCATGGTTGTTGCTATTAGACAGGCTGGTTTGAGCATTTCCGAAACTGTTGATCGCCTGGGATTTTCCACATAACAGTCTCTACAATTTACATAGAAAACAAAATCCAGTAAGTGGGTGAAAACGGCTTGTTGATGAGCGAGGTCAGGCGAGAATGGCCAGACTGTTTAAAGCTGACATGAAATCTATGGTAACTTAAATAACCACTCTTCACAACTGTGGTGAGCAGAAAAGCATCTCTGAACCTTGAGGTGGATAGGTTACAACTGCAGGAGTTTCACTCCCGTCAGCCAAGAACATGAATCTGAGGCTACACTGAGCACAGGCTCACCAAATCTGGGCAATTTAAGATTGGGAAAAAAGACCAGACGACTAATTGAGTAGCCAATCAGTGTATTTACCTTGACATTTATGGCATTTGGCAGACGCCCTTATCCAGCGCGACTTACAATAGTACTTTGAAGTCTATCAAAAATACATTCTGAATTTATTAGTGCCATGAAAACTTTCTTCTGTTTTATTCCCCAAAAAAGCGACATTGTGTGAAAATGTAGATTAAGCCATCTTGTATTTCTGTGAAGTTTTCCTAAGTAGATTGAAGCTGTCGACTTTAGCTTAAACCCCTTCAATTGACCAGTAAATTAAGTGTCTTTATATCATCAGCTTCTTACTATCTAGAAGCTAGAAATAAAAACAAATATCAGGAAGAGTGTTCAGAATGGGGAATGCAAACATTTTTGTTTTTACTATTTTTCCATACAAGATCTGACCATTTTTATTATTTGCCATAATGAAGGAACATCTGTGAACCTAATACACAATGTTTTGTTGGTGTAAATGAAGCGTCTTTGTTGCTCTCATTTTCAAACCAACCCTGAAAGACTGAAGAAGGAAAATCTTTTCATTAATAGATGCAGTCCTTTATTGGTCAAACTCAAGGCAGTACAATATGATGCTATATAGAACGCGAGCTCGGTTATGGCAGGTGACGTCTTTAAAATTTTTTGCACTAAGCTGGATTACTGCGTAGATCTCCAACTACTGCAGTTTAGCAGTTTAAATAATACAAAGTTGCAGCTTTTAAATTGAAAACATGCTACTATATTGAGTTGTTTAAAGTTAGCAACAACTGAACTTTTGCTATGACATTCCATGCCACTTTGACAATTTTCATAATTATTTTAAAGTGATATTTTTTTTTAAATTTCACTTTGAACACATTAAATCCAATGTACTGTACTGTGTTCTACGGTAAGGTGCTTGGTATTAAGGCACTTAAAAAAAAAAAAAAAAAAAAAAAAAAAAAAAAGGTTTAAAAAAAAAAAAAAATTAAATTACAAATTAAGAAAAGTTTTTAAAAAAATCTTACTCTTCAAATTATGCATTTCAATTATTGGCATATTTAACATAATGTGTGCAAATATGTGCCAGAATAAGTAAAATAATCCATCAATGTTTTGGTTGCAATTTTTTTTTTTTTTTTTACATTAATCCTATATTCAAGAATTAAACATAACAAAACAGCACATACAGACTTAAAGTCTACTTAAGTGCAAATACCAAAATGCAAACAATTGCAAGTGCTAACAGTTGCATATCAAACACACGTGTACTCGGAGACACTATGCTGATGGTGAAAGCTTTGATGGCGAGGCTTTTTTCAGAACCAGAGCCGCTTGACTAGGTGTCAGGATTAGTGTGGTTCTGCATTTTTTTTTTTTTTTTCCCCTAGAAGACAAAGCGCCTGTTGGGGGAATGACCCACTTTGTCCAGGTTGGGGTTGCAGGCAAACTGGATCATGGGTGGAGGACCACACATGAGGATAAGCGTGTCCTCAGCAGGGGGAGGAAGGTGGTTCCGCACCATCTGCTCATTGATGAACCCCTGGCTGTACTCCCAGCCTGTCACATGAATGACAAGAACAGTGGTTGCTGATTCATCCAGTCAAATCATCCATGTTTATACCACAGTGCTGTTATATTCTCGATTCTGATTGGTTAGAAAGTATTGATTCATCTGTATAACAGCAGCTCTGACAGTAATCCCAATTTAAACGCCAGTTTTATATTAATGCGCTCTTTGTAATAATGTTCTCATTTCTATAGTAACAGATCATTGTCAGGGACTTACATCACGGATGTGCCACGTAATCTACGTCTAATAATAAACAGCTATTTAACAAGGAAAAACTTATACACGTTGAAATGGTGAAGTTTTCTGTTAGACATTGATTTAACATTTAGGGACGGAGTTTCTAGTGTCGGTGCTTTGTAACAATCAGTAAGTTCTCCTCCATGAGATCCTCAGGACAAATGACTTTTTGTTTTCTGGTTTCTTGGTAACATGACCAGCTGAAATTGTCTTATTAACTAAAGCACAGGTTCCCAGCCCTGGTCCTGGAATAGCCCCATCCTGCACATTTTAGTGTTTCCCTGCTCGAACACTTCTACCTCAAATCAGGAAGGTTTGTTAATCAGCTGAATAGTTGAATCAGGTGTGTTGAATCAACTGGGAGAAGGGAAAAACATTAGCATAAGTAGGACAGGATGTACTCCAGGACTAGGGTTGGGAATCTGTGAACTAAAGGATAGAGAAAAAAGGAGAGGCTGGTGAAGGAACAACTGTTTATAGCTGCTATAACATACGTTAGAACAGAAACTAATCAACTGTGAAGCATCACACCACCCTGTTACTGACTGTTTTCCTGTGACAGCACACCCGTCATCTTTTACTCCCCTGAGTTACAACTAAAACTTACCACAAGACACTCTAGCAACATTATCTCATTTTAACACAGTGTTAAGTACCACATATGGAAAACAAACTAGGCTCTACTTACCTTCAGGAACCTTGTCAAGGGTGTACCACAGTTTGAATCGGTCTGCGTGACTGGCCTGGATTTCCTCCAGCTCTGTACGCAGTAGGATGTCTTTTTCCGACTGTTTGAGCGAGAATCAAAAGTGTTTTGCTATTGTTCAGGCATTCTATTACTTGCAGTCTATTTATTAACAAGAAATTGTAATTCTGACAAAAACTGGCAGTGACTTACCTGGTTAGCAAAGAGCAAGTAACAAATGGTCTTGTCTTTTGGATCCTTTATTATTGCCCGAATGATCTGCAGCATGGGAGTGATACCTGTAGAGATGCACGCATAAAAGCTTAGAAAACCAATTATGAAATGTGTTTGCATAAGGAAATGCATGCATATTGTTTTGTGTATAGGTTTATACACCGATCGGCCATAACATTAAAACCAAGGTTCAAGGCTCTTTATTTGTCACATACATATTACATACATGTTATATAATGTAGTGAAATGTTTTTCGTCCCACAGTGCAACAATGAACAGAACAACAATGAACTAGATATACACATACATCATAAAAACAGAATATAATAAAATCTAGCGGACTATATGATAAAGGTTTAGCCAGCTTTAGAGGAATGTAATGTAGAATATGAATATACATATATAGAATACATATAGAAAAAACAGATATACAGAGCTGTATATGTGCAGTTGCACTACGAGGAAACGGTTATGTGCAAATAATTGTTTCCTCATAATGCAACTGTTTCTGTATAGACTTAACAAAAAAAAGCAAATATACAGAGTCGTAGAGTGTATAGAGTTTTTATGTAGTGTGCAAAAAATTGTTTTTCCATAGTGCAAACTGTTTTTGTATGCGTGTGAGGTAGAAATATGCAGACTTCTCAAGTGTCGTCATTCAGTAGCCGGATTGCCTGAGGGGAGAAATTCCTCCCGAGTCTCTCTGTGTTGGTCCTCAGGATCCGGTAGCGCTTCTCTGATGGGAGCACTGAGAAGATACTGTTTCCCCAGGGGGTGAAATTCTCCTGGCCCTGGTCTTGCATCGCTGGTTGTAGATGTTTGTGATGCAGGGGAGAGAAGTCCTGATGGTCTTCTCCGCTGCCCTCAGCACTTTGGACAGCGCCTTTTGGTCCATGGTCGTGGTGCCTCCGAACCAGGTGGTGATGCTCCCGGTGAGAAGACTCTCCACAGCCCCAGTGTAGAAAGCCTTCAGCACCCTGTGAGAGACCTTGAACCTGGCCAGACATCACAGATGGTAGAGATGCTGGTGTGCCCTTGTCACCAAGCTATTGGTGTGTGTTGTCCACGAGAGGTCTTCTGTGAGCTTCTCACCCTCTTGATTGTGGCCCCGTTGATCAACAGGGGGCTGTAGTTCCTCACCTGCTTCTTCCTGTAGTCAATAATCATCTCCTTAGTCTTGGTTACTTTCAGGGAAAGATTGTTATTTTGACACAATGTGGAGAGAATATTCACTTCCTCCAAGTAGGCTTTCTCATCGTTGTGGGTGATGAGGCCTACCAACACGGTGTCGTCGAACTTCACCAGCTTGTTGGAGCTGTGTGTGGCCGTGCAGTCACTGGTGTAGCAGGAGTACAGCAGGGGGCTAAGGACGTAGCCCTGAGGGGCTCCAGTGCTGAGGGTGAGCATGGAGGAGGTGTGGTTTCCCATCCTGACCACCTGGGGGCGTCTAGTCAGGAAGTCCAGAATCCAGTGGCAGATGGAGGAGGTGAGAGGTGAGGTGAACAACACTGATCATCTCGGTATATTTAAGCAGCCAGTGAACTATCAGTTCTCGAAGTTGTGGATGTTTTGGAAGCAGGAAAAATGGGCAAGTGTAAGGATCTGAGTGATTTTGGCAAATTGTGATGGCTAGACGACTGGATCAGAGCATCTCCAAAACAGCAGGTCTTGTGGGGTGTTCCTGGTATGCAGTGGTTAGTACCTACCAAAAGTGGTCCAAGGAAGGACAACCGGTGACCCAGTGACAGGGTCATGGCACCCAAGGCTCACTGATGCGTGTGGGGAGCGAAGGCCCATCTGGTCCGATCCCACAGAAGAGCTACTGTAGCACAAATTGCTGAAAAAGTTAAAGCTGGCTCTGATAGAAAGGTGACAGACACACAGTGTATCACAGCTTGCTGCGTGTGGAGCTACGTAGCTGCAGACCGGTCAGAGCGCACATGCTGACCCCTGTACACCACCGAAAGCACCTACAATGAGCACGTGAGCATCAGAACTGGACCATGGAGCAATGGAAGAAGGTGACCTGGTCTGATGAATCACGTTTTCTTTTACATCATGTGGACGGCCAAGTACATGTGCGTCACTTATCTGGGGAAGAGATGGCACCAGGATGCACTATGGGAAGAAGGCAGGCCAGCGGAGGCAGTGTGATGCTCTGGGCAATGTTCTGCTGGGAAACTTTGGGTCCTGGCATTCATGTGGATGTTACTTTGACACGTACCACCTACCTAAATGCTGTTGTAGACCAAGTTCACCACTTCATGGCAACAGTATTCCCTAATGGCAGTGGCTTCTTTCAGCAGGATAATGCGCCCTGACACACTGAAAAGATTGTTCAGGAATGGTTTGCGGAACATGACAAAGAGCTGAAGGAAGAAGGTGTTGACTTGGCCTCCAAATTCCCCCAGATCTCAATCCAATCGAGCATCTGTGGGACGTGCTGAACAAACAAGTCCAATCCATGGAGGCCCCACCTCACAAACTTCCTGTCATATTTTATTCCTTACACAGCATACACTATTGCAATGACAATAAAAAGTTTATTTTATATAGTGCTTTACTCAAACCCAGGGGTGATTTTAATAGAAAGAATTTAGTGTGAACAAAAAAAAGATTACCTGTTCCTCCAGCAATCATTCCCAGATGTTTTGTGGTCTTAACCTCTGGGGGTGACTTCTTCTCAGGTTTGATTTCAAATACTCCTAAAGTGTGAATCATTTAGTAATCATTATTTACAACAACAACAACAAAAAAAAATAGACACTAAAGAATTCATTCAGCTCCTACACTCACAAAATGGCAGATACACACCTGTCATGTTGTGTACTATTATATTTAATTGACCATTTAATAATGCTCTATCCCTAATCCCATAACACACATCGTCCTAATTCAGAGACATGTCCAGACTGTGCAATGCTGAGAGTAACTGCTCGCCTTGGCCTTTGTACATCAGCAGTCCACTCGGCCCTCTGAAGTCAATCGTGTCACCAATGCGAAGACTGTCCAGGTACTGAGACATCTTTCCACCTTCAGGAAACTTTGGATGAGTATTTTTGTAGTATATCTAAAACATACACACAAAAGAACACCGTAGTATGTTACAGAACATGGTTATTTTTAAAATAAGTACAGCTCTGACAGATCTCGGTCTCTGGACAATGTTCATTAAAAATGTTTACGGATGCTTTTTTTTTTCTGTAGATCTTGTTCATTTACTTTGAAACCGGTTAAGCCACACATCCAAGTTTGTGTCTTCTCACTCCCAGGCACTCCCCAAGGCTACACAGAAACTGTGGCAGGACACTGGAGATTTCAACACACAAACTTAACTTTAAGAGAGAGAAACAAATAGTCTGGTGAAGGAACGGCTGCTGTAACCCAACAGGAAAAGTCATTTCTCAGACATTCCACAACATTAAACATAAACGTATACATTAGGGGTATAACGCAACGCCACTGCCTGTCTGTCCAGTGCTCCAATATCCATATCTGTATTCTGATTTAAACCCAAAGTGGGCGTGGCCTGAACTGGAAGTGTTTTTAATTGCAGTTTTATTATATTTAACCCTGCTTTAAATGAGTCTAAACCTGTATTACACATAATCCTACTCCAGACTGTGCATTGCTGTGAAGAACTGTTTTGTTTTTTTTTTCCCCCTAGTGACTTAAATATGAAACTTCCCTCTATGCCCCAGAAACACTGGAAAAATGCTGGAATAAACCCAGAGGTAGAAATGCCAGTGTCATAGTTTGTGAATTCTCTTTAATCAGTTCTACTCGCCTCATCACTCATTCATAACTGAGGTGTGCACAAGAATGTTTTTAACTGAGATGTGTGTGGGACTGCAGTTGTTATTTTAGTTTGTACCTTCCTGTGATATTTTCGAATAAATTTATTTGGTTCCTTTTCCCCCCCAAATATAAACTAGTAGCCTAATTTAAACAAGGCAGTTACTAAGGTTCATGTTCATAGTCTTTATTTCAGCCTCATATCTGACCATATGCTCATGCCAACATTAAAGGACAAAAATCTACTGCTTGTGCAACTTTTTTGTGTTGTTTTGTGTGTGTTGTCCAGAAGATCCCAGTCCTGATATACTCCTATACTCCTATCAACCACATACTCTGTGAATCTTTATGGCATGTTTTTAATCAATTAATCAATTAAACACTGTCACATATATCATGTATTATGACAATACCATGATAAATTATTTTTCCTATTGCCCACCCCATAACCTCAAAATCACCCACCCTGTGTTCATTCCTTAAGGCCTGAGAGCTGAAAAATTCCTCATAAAATCCTTGCACCACCCACAACCTCAAATACGTTTTATTAATACCAGCTTTAGTAATCAGATCTCTGAGCTGGGCTTGTTGCAGCTAAAATGGATAAAAACCATGCACATTTTAGGCATATTGTAAGAAAACACACCTTGACCACCAGGTCCACAAAACCTTTATCGTCATCACTTGACACCGGAGTGTAGGGCCTCACCACCACGTTACCGTCTATTCTAACAGACAGGTATATGTGTTGACCTGCGAACATAGAAAAATGAATATATATGATATGTATATTGTATATTGTAATGTGTATATATATATATATATATATAAAAAATACGTAGAATATATACATATATGTATATATGTATGTATGTATACACACACACACACACACACACAGTATATATGCCGATCAGCAATAACATTAAAACCACTTACAGGTGAAGTGAATAACAATGATACTGAAACCTGACAAGGGGTGAGATATATTAGGCACCAAGTAAACAATCAGTTCTTGAAGTTGATGTGTTGGAAGCAGGAAAAATGGGCAAGCGTAAGGATTAGAGAGACTTTGACAAATTGTGATGGCTGGACGACTGGGTCAGGGCATCTCCAAAACGGCAGGTCTTGTGGGGTGTTCCCGGTATGCAGTGGTTAGTACCTACCAAAAGTGGTCCAAAGAAGGACAACCGGTGACCCAGCGACAGGGTCATGGCACCCAAGGCTCACTGATGCGCATGGGGAGTGAAGGCCCATCTGGTCCGATCCCACAGAAGAGCTACTGTAGCACAAATTGCTGAAAAAGTGAATGCTGGCTCTGATAGAAAGGTGACAGAACACACAGTGTATCACAGCTTGCTGTATATGGGGCTGTGTAGCTGCAGACCGGTCAGAGCTGGACAAACAAGTCTGATCCATGGAGGTCCCACCTCAACACATACAGGACTTAAAGGATCTGCTGCTAACGTCTTGGTGCCAGATACCACAGCACACCTTCAGAGGTCTTGTGGAGTCCATGCCTTGACGGGTCAGAACTGTTTTGGTGGCACAAGAGGGACCTACACCATATTAGGCAGGTGGTTTTAATGTTATGGCTGATCGGTGTACATATATTGTTGAGCAGTATTGGATAAGGTTTGGTGTGTTCTCCCATATGATCCATGAAGGCATTATGTTGGATCACCTAAGTTTGGATACCCTGAAGATTGCATTTCCCAAAACTGCTGGGAAGTCTCAGTGCTTTGGTGGATAATTTTACCTGGATACTGTACAGTAGTACCCAAGAACTGCTGCTGTAATCATAAACATAATGCTGTACTGTAATGAGTTATAATCACACTATCCGGCGTCACCCAGAAGAGGATGGGTCCCCGTTTGGGTTTGATTCATCTCAATGTTTCTCCCTCACGTTGTCTCATGGAATCGTTGCTTGCCAACGCCACATCTGGCTTGCTCACTAGGGATCTAAATCTACACCTAGATTATTGTAAATCTGCTTTGTGACGTCTACTATTATAAGCCTTTAATACAAATAATATTAAACTGAATTAACAGAAACTTACAGAGTCATCTCGGTTACTAAGACGATGTCTGATATCAGTATCATATACAAAAAGAAAGAGGAAGTGGGTTTGTTGTATCATAATGGGCATAAGTATAAGTATAATGGGCAAGTATACTGCATGGCATGTATAATGAAATTACATTAATGAAAAATATACTTAACTTACCAACGGGAAGTCCCAACACATGATCTGGAGACTTCAGGGCAAAGCGAAACTTTCTCGTATCATGACTAATAATCTAAAAATAAAGCAAGTGTCAGCTGGAAGTGTTGGTCACACTGATATTCCACACTGTTAAATGGTTCATTTCACAGGACTTAACACTGACCTCCTTATCTATGAGGCGCAAGGGATATTTCTCATTGGGATCCTCCAGGGTTATGGCAAGTTTCCTCTTGTAACCCAGAAGCCTCATGATCAGGTCAATGAGGTGTTCAAAGCCACCGCGAAAGAGCTGCAGACATTAGGACATCAAAATTAAACTGTTGCAAAAAAAAAAAAAAAAAAATACAGCTGCACTAAGGCCTGGGATCTTAACACAGCTAACTGCAGAAACATGCCCATGAAAGCCAGGGCTGCAAATAACGAGACCATCAGCATGGCCCACAACTTCAGGGCTTTCAGTTTCTGCATGAACTCTACACACTGTGCAGTAAACAGTCGATCTAGCTATGCTGTTGAATTAAACAGTGAGAAGCGAATTGAAACAGATTGCACATACACAAGCACATACAGAAACTTTGTAACTAGCGAGAAAAGACGGCTAGCGAGCTATCCAGGCTAACTAACGTTACATTACACACATTCTGTAAGATCATACATACACCAATGAGATAAGACAGCATCTTGTCTCGTAGTCGATATTTGTGATATTAATATTATTATTAATATTGAGGTTGGGTTATATTAACACTTCAGACTGACTGACACTATCAAGCCAAACGTCTGCTGCTCCACCCTCCTCTGTGCATCCGGGTTCTTCTGATCATGTGTTACCAAGGGCAGGTCTCATTTCCTTAACTCCTATTGGTCAGATTTTACAGCTAGTAACCTTGATGGACAGGTCCATTAACTTCCTGCATAAAGAGACTGAATACAAGCGGTGACGTGAAAAGAGCGCACCTGTCTGCAATAATGGCTAAACAGTAAGATACTTATCAACTCTTTGATGCAGTATGTTTAAACTCAGAGTACAGCTGAGTAGTTAGTAATTATAACACAGCTTTGTGTGTGTGAGTTGGCTTTATAAAGAGTCGTTGTTCTTTATGCGTTACTCAGTAAAATAAACTCAGCAGGTGTGGTGGCTGGAGCCAACAGTTGCTGTTGCTGCTGCTGCTGCTGCTGTTGTTGTTGTTGTTTTAATAAAATAAATTAGCTATATGAGTGCTCTCAATATGAAATGATTTCGTGAAAAGCGTTAAATAAACTATGGTACATAAAATAAATGCCCTGCTGAAGTGGTTTAGACAGACTCTAGTAGTTGTTTGTTTGTTTGTCTGTTTGTTTGTTTGTTTGTTTGTTACAAAGGTGTTTTTTTCTACTGAAAACGCTGCTTTTCATTGCCCAAGTTTTTTTTTTTTTTTTACACCACAGTGTAACATGACATTTCTGTCTTATTAATCTGAGAAAGGCTGGTGAAGGACAAACTGTTAAAGTCGGAAGTGAAAACATGAACTTGTTTTGCGAACATTAAATGCAGCTATAAATGGATAAAAAGCTTGTCGTTCTTTAACACGTCAAATCATTAGGATGTGCTTTTATTTAAAAAAAAAAAAAATCGAATATTCACAAGGAAGTCACTCAGCTGCAGACCTTCTGGAGTTGAAGAACACCACCTGCTTGGATATTTTATGTTGATTATATATTTTCCATACATTAATTACAGATTAAAGTTTTACTGTATGTGTTACATTTCACCTTTGATTGATTACAGTCCTGCTGTAGATCAGGAGCTTTCAGCAATCCTGAATGAGTTGTGGAAGCTGGA
>CM075020.1:18485323-18505235 GCA_037576675.1 Pangasius sanitwongsei | reverse complement strand
GATAAACTGTTACTGACCAGTAATATAGTGCTGTTTCTTATGTACTCTATACCTAAGTGCCTTCACAGATCTTACTGCATCTTACTTTTATTCGTATCTAAAAGTACACTGTATATTTTTTATATATATATATATATATATATATATATATATATATTATTATATTATAATATAATATATTATATACTGCTTTGGATGTAAACTCTGTGATAAACGATTAAGAACGCTTACAAAAAATGTTTAAAAAATACAAAATAAACGAGCAAAAAAATGACACATAAACCTTAAAAATGTCCACTACAGCCCAGTGCTTGCAAAGATGGGTAATTAGGTTTAATAAAAACATTCACCATCATTTAGGTAATTATGTTGGTTGCAGCTACTTTCGGTGTTTTTAAAGACAGGGAAATATATTAAGTTGTAGTCATGAATATCTGTTAATGGTCTGTTAGAATTTATAGCGTACTATTTAGTACTACTTAATAACCTGAGAATATCTTCAGGTCCGGAAATATTCGTTGTGGTTGGATCAGCATGTAATTAAGAAGGAAAACAAATATGTCTGTTTTCAGAATGCCCATCCATATTTTGAAAAAAAAAAAATAAACTGAATTTGTGTCATTTAAAACACCTCTGTTCTGTTTTCTCCAGCAAGCTCAAAGAAGTCCCACAGGGTCTACGAGGCCTTACAGTCCCACATCAGTTAAAACCGAGTTACAATCTCAATATTTGGACAGACTTTCTATTTTATTCATGCATATAGTTTATTTTGTGTACGTATTTGTTACCATGATTCCCGTGATGCCACACAAACATAAGCCGTTCGTTGGCTGTCCTCCATTTTGATTCCTCCACAAACACCACATCTCTGTGTGAAGACTGCCACACTGTGTAGTCGATATGCCAAGTTGTGGTATATGTGGATGTTCCAATCAACCAGGTGGACAAAACAAGTTAAGATACTTTAAAAAGTTATTATGAATCAGAGCCCAGAGTCTCGGATATAATCTGAAGATCTTCCGGGAGCCATCTCAACGCCTATCTTGCTGCTAAAACACAGGCAGGTAAATTGTCACCTGGGCTGAATAAGTGAATGTAGGACATTTCTATTAGTGTTGCATGTTGTGTCTTAACAAATGGGAAAGTCTGGATGCTTTTCTGGTGGTTATGAAATCATAAAATCAGAAGAAGAAAAAAACTATTTTGCAACCAATTGATGCAAGGTGAATATATTTTAAAATGTATTGAACTAGGCAGTATAAACAAACAAGTCAACTAAGTACACTTCAGTTTACTTGATATTTTCACAGATGTCAGCTATACACATTAACATATACATTCACCGACCACTTTAATAGGAACACCTGTACACCTGCTCATTTATGCAGTTACCCAATCAGCCAATCATGTGGCAGCAGCACAATGACTAAAATCATGCAGATACAGGTCAAGAGCTTCAGTTAATGTTCACATCAAACATCAGACTCACCGAAACTGGACAGTTGAAGACTGGCTAAACAGACCATGTGATTTTTTTCTTCTAATCTTCAGCTGTCCAGTGTGGGTGAGTCTGTGCCCACAGTAGCCTCAGACACCTGTTCTTGGCTGACAGGAGCGGAACCTGATGTGGTCTTCTGCTGTTGTAGCTCATCCACCTCAAGGTTTGATGTTTTGTGCGTGCTGAGATGCTTTTCTGCTCACCACGGTTGTAAAGAGTAACAGCATCCTTCCTGGCAGCTCAAACCAATCTGGCCTTTTTCCTCTGACCTCTCTTACGAACAAGGCGTTTCCACCCACAGAACTGTCGCTCGGGATTTTTTGTTTTTCACACCATTCTGTGTAAACACTAGAGACCGTTGTGTGTGAAAATCCCAGGGGCTCAGCAGTTTCTGAAATACTCAAACCAGCCCATCTGGTGCCAACAACCATCCCACGGTTAAAGTCACAGAGATCACACTTTTTCTTCAAGTCTGATGTGAACATTAACTCAAGCTCTCGACCTGTATCTGCATGATTTCATGCTTTGTGCTGCTGCCACATGATTGGCTATAAATAAGCAGGTGTACAGGTGTTCCTATTAAAGTGGGCTGTGAGTGTACATTCCCCAAATAAAAAGATGTTAATGCTAATTCATTTCTCTTTTTCATTTCTTTCAACTAACACACAAGTCCCATTCTACCTGAACTCCTCACCTGTCTGTTAGCCTGGACTCCATTAGAGGAAGATTTTATAGAAGGATTCATAGACTGGATTCATCTCTCACTTTTTTAGTGTGGTGGCGTCCTCATATCCAGACATACAGTATTCAAAAAATTCGAACATATTAAAAAGCAGCTAGAATGTGAAGAGCTAATAACAGCTAACACATAAAGATAATCCTCATGAAGCTAGTGACGTGGTTCTGGCAGCTTGTGGTGACCCCATCACCTTAATAAAAATGTCTTATTCCTTTCATTTATTACGTGTGTGTGGGCGTGGATAACGACAGATGTCTGATCATTTCTTAGATTTTTAAGGAAGTAAATTACTAGCTAAGGTATAAATACCTAATTCTAGGTAACTTCGAATCCCGTTATGAAGCAAAAACCATTCTCAAAAAATAAATAAATAAAATCGTAAGACACCCTTTTGTGTAGTTACTGTCCAACACAGCTTTAATATTTTGAACTGAGCTTCGCTGGCAGTATGAGAGAATCATCATGGGTTTTAGAGGAGAAAAAAAAAGGCAAACATTTAATCAAAAGTGAATAAAATGTTTTATTAATGTTTAGTAGTCGCTAGAATCATGTTTGAAAGTGGTCCTTGATTGTCTGTTTTAACATTCAGTTTGACGTGTGCTGTCGAGTTTGAGATAACACCTTGGCCATGCAGGCATGCCTTCCATTCCACCATGTAGATAAAGAGAATGTCCAGCTGATAACACACTTAAAAATAGCACCTTTCAACAGTTACCTACTTTAATGTGACAAAACAATTTAAACACACAGGAAACAAAATTGATTACATTTTTTTTTTTTTCAAAAACTATTTCATACAGTTGAGTGCAAAAGTTTGTATACCCTTAGGACAAAATGAAGAAGACAGGGAAAGATGTAATTTATAGCAATAAGACATTTAGTGTGTTAGATTTCACAGATATTCCTTCCTTATTCCAAGTAAGAAATAGGAAAAAAATGTTATTACAATTTGCATCTCCTAAGCTGTATTTGATTTTAATATTCTCCAATAACTTGTCTGCCCACACTTTGCCTTTATAACCGCGTCCAACCTCGTCCATTTCCTCTGAACACCTCGTCCCCCACCCACCCACCCACACATCCTTCTAGAGATATCTGTTCTAACTCAGCCAGACAGTTTGTCAAATCTTTGCCCATTCTTCTTGATAAATGTCTGTTGTATCTATAGCAGATGTCAAACCCTGCCTTTTTATACTAGAGTTATTTTTAAACTATTTTCCTATTGATTTTGCCTCATGTATGTTGTCCTGTTATATACACAGATTTCACATTTAACATCTTGGTATTAGATTTTTTTTTTTTTTAATTGGAGATACATTTCAAAATAGTGATGCATTTTCCTTCTGTTCCCTTCATACACCACGGGGAATGCAAACTTTTGTATAACCCTTCAGTTGTGTAAGTGATACACCAGAAAGACAATCTTTAACACATTGGATGTCTGTCAGTCTTGTGTGTGTAGTAGCAACAAACATGGGCTCAGCTGATCTTTCTTACCAAAAGAATTCACTGTAAATCAAAGATAAAAATCAGATTCTTCAACGTTAAATCAATAAAGTTAAGGTGTGATGTGACCAGGAGTCTATGCCACTACATCATATATTCCCTAATTCACACTATCTACTTCCAGGACTTCCTGGTTGTCTTGGCTGTCTTGCTGTACCTCTGATGGTCACTGACACGGTTGCGCAGCACATTGATGTCATACTTCTGCCTCTTCAGCTTCTCACCCAGGTCAAACTTCTCAGCGTGTAGCTGCTGCAGCCACTGCCAGAGATCTCTGGCCTTCTCAGCCAGTTTCTCCTGGTTAAGGTGGTCGATGTTGAGTGGCTTGCGGCGCTCCATGAGGGCCTTTGTCTTCTTCTCACGTTCTGTCAGCTTCTTGCCCTTCTTTTGTTCCACCTTCTGCAGGTAGCCTCCATAGCCCTTATTGGCGAGGAGTTTCTTCTTCTTGGCATCCTCCTCAGCCCGGAGTTTAGCTGCCTCCTCCTCACGCCGTGCCCTTTCCTCAGCCAGACGAGCCTGTCTCTCACGATCCTGCTCGGTCCGAATGCGCTGCTGCTCTGCACGATCTGCACGTCTCCGCTCGATGCGGGTCTTCAGGGCTACCAGCTCCTCTTCCTCTTTCTGCCTGTTGGTAAAGTGTGCCTCAATGAGGCTCTGAAGCTCATTGTAGTCCTTCTCGACACGTTTACGATGGAGGTCATCAAAGTCCACCTTCTCGCCATCGGGGAGTTTGGGAGGGACAATGGTGGGGACATACAACTTAGGCTTAGGCTTGGAGTCTTCTTCCTCTTCTTCCCGTACCTCATTTTCTTCCTCGGCCTCATTTTCATCATCCTCTATTTGAGGGGCCTCCTCTACATTCTCCTCTTCCTCAGCCTCTTCCTCTGCTTCCTCCTCCTCTTCCTCATATTCCTCCACAATCTCCTCAGTGTCAGACATTGTAGCTATGTTGTGCCCTGTCTTTGAGAGAACAGAAGGTTGAGGAACAGCCTCAGCTCACCACTTACCAGCTGGAGATAAGAAGACTGAAGGGAGTGAGCTGTCGCAGATGGACACCATTCACTTTTATAGAGTCCCTTTGGACCATGTGACCTCTCTTGAGTGAAACCCCTCAAGCCTTGGACTGTGAAGGGAGGTTTCCTGACAGATGCACTGAGAGCTATTTTCTTCTCTAGACCTTTTTCAGTGTCTCTAGGACCCATACCCAGACCCTGACCTCTGGTATGCGCTTCCTACCAAGTCTACCAAGTTCTTTTTTCAGTCACAAAACAGATGTACACATTTGTGCCTCATAATAGGTTCTCTTGCAAGTTATTTAAATCAGGCAAGACACTGAGCTTTTCTGTGGCTATAAGTAGTTCTTTGAATCCTAATAAGATTTGGCCCAACAAATATAAATGCTTGCTTACCGAGTTATGTCTCATGATCAACTTTACTGTAAAAATGTTTATGAAAAAAATAGTAATAGTGTATAGAGCTTAAAGAAGTTGTAATTTACTAGTCTACCATTTTGAATTCTTGTTTTTCAGCCCCTAAAGCTTCCAGTGACTTCCTGGAACCAGACATTCCTTGCTCTCTAATAATGACATGCCTTTCTTTTTAGTTTCATACGCAAGGGCATTTGCAAATTGGCAAATTGTCCAGTGACTTGTATAATGCCTTACACAACAT
Source organism: Pangasius sanitwongsei (assembly GCA_037576675.1). Taxonomy (NCBI): domain Eukaryota; kingdom Metazoa; phylum Chordata; class Actinopteri; order Siluriformes; family Pangasiidae; genus Pangasius; species Pangasius sanitwongsei. Next base: position 18,499,821 of record CM075020.1, on the reverse strand, counting down.
GGTATATACAACATTCCTGCCATCTGAGACACCAGTCTAAAAGAGGACAGACTATAATTGCATAATATTATGGTCTGCTTGAACTTCAGGCAATGATATCAGGAACACATACATTTCCTTTTATTCATTTGGTCAATCCAGGGATATTCTTGATTAGTTGAGGGTTAGTGGCCTAGCTTAACGGGTTAACTTAAGCAACACAATAACTTCAACAGAAAAACCACAGGACCATAAGTGTCTAATGATTGGGTTATGAACCAACGTTCATAATACCTGGTTTTGTACTAAGGTTCTGTCTCCGAAGTAATTTTCTTTAGTGTGAAAAAGAGCCATAAAATAGCTATATATTCTTGCATATAATCAAGTAACCATGGACCTGTGGAAACACTGTGTCATACAAAAAGCACTTACTATTTATCACAGATATAAAGGTTGACTTGTTCTTAGAAAATGACTTAATGATCTGCAGAATGGATGTGTATGAAGTGAGGACAGTTCGATGGTCCCTGAGAGCTGCAGTAGGAATGCATTCGGTTGTTTGACGCTTTACTCCCTTTTATGGCACTCAACCATATCACAATTGTGTGGTCCTTAAAATCTGTAAATCATGTACATTTTTAACCATTACGTTTTCTTGACGTACCTGGTACATTTCTCATTCACTGCATTATAATACACTCAGTGGCCGTTTTATTAGGTACCCATTTATAGGTGTACAATTGCTGACTGTAGACCATCTGTTGTTATTCACAGTTTCTCAGCCCCACCTTTGTCCTGTCAATCAATGGAAAGGGACCACCATAGGACCAGATATTACTAGTGTATCGTTCTCAGCACAACTGCAATACTGACATGGCAGTGGCTTAGTAGTGTGTATCTAGAGCAGCGGTTTTGCGACAAGACAATAAAATAGCCACTGTGTGGATGTACAGTAGCTTTATTGCACTCCACAAATAGCTTCCTTTCATCATGAGAAATCCCGTCAGACTCGCGCCATGCCTGTGTGTCATTTGCAAGTGGCAGGTGGTGGTTGCTTTTAAATCCAGCCTCTGTTAGGACACAAGCAGTGAGTGACAGCTGTGGCTATCAATAGAAGCACTTGTGATAACAGATAAGAGCCAAAATTAGCCAGTCCCCAGTTCCAGTATTCCTCCGTCACACGTCATCATCCTGTACCTTAACAAAAGGGCATTTCTAGAGAACAGTGTAATGGAATAACATGCCAACGATTACAATGCAGACCTGGCTTTCTTCTGCTGTCTCACGCTTTGTGGTGTTAAAACGATGCTAATCTTTAATGTCCTTTATTTTTGTACAGGCATAATTCACAATATGGTGTTGTGGTATTGTATGTGTACTCCGTATTAAAACATAGCACAATTTCATTACAAGGATTGGACCGTGGAAAAACCTGGACTGTGAAAAGCTCAAGCATTCAAGAAGATATATAAAAATTTTAACTATAAACAGATAAAAGTATGATGTCCTAATTTTACTATATTAAAAAAAAGTTAGTGTTGGCGAATTGCAGTATAAGAAAAATAAAATACTTCAGGACTGCTGTTTCAAGAAAATAATCAACTTTTAACTTTTCAATCACCCCACCCTGTTATTGATTATTTTCCTAGACAGGACACCCAATCAGTCTTAATTCTTGCATATTAGATTTTCATAAAGGAAAAGTGACTACAGATTGAATTTAACTCCACACCCAGAATTGGAGAAAAAGAGACCACTGCTATTTACACTGTATTTATTAAACAAGCAACACGAGTAGACAATTAGCACAACGTGGTAAATAACACCGTTTCAATTACGTAGACGACAGCCGCATGAAAAGATGCAGCTTAAGAAGGTTGATCGAGAAAAGGGAAAGAAGAAAGACGGTACGAGCGAACAGCGACAATGTGAAACAGGTCAGAGAGAAAGGCAGAGAATGGGGGAGAGACAGAGACTGAGAGAAGCCTCGCTGTGCAACGCGATCTACAAATGTTCTTTAATATTTATGCTTTCAAAAAAAAAAAAAAAAAAAAAAGAGTTACACCTGATCCACAACATTTATATCAAAAATATATCAGTGGGTCTAAGACTAAATGAAAGAGAAAGCACATACAATAGCAAATATACAGTCTGTATGTGAGTATTAAACAAATTCTTATATACAGCATAGTTCTGTGCCAAGAGTAGTCCTAACACTCACTGAGATTAGAACATTGTCAGGGAGCATCGATTTTTTTTTTTTGTCTTCCAAAGTTGGCTAGAGTGCCGGCGTCAGCTTGGGTGTAGTCCAAGTGATAATGTGAGGGAGCGCTTACGTAAAGGATCCTGACAAAAGCCACCATGATTCCCCTTAATTCGTTTTATATATGTATATATATTTAATCACTCATTTTAACACACGTGTATGTGCATATCTGTGTGTGTGTGTGACGACAGGTCTTCAGTTGTTCCAGGACACTATGGTCACATGGTGAGAACCTGTTTAGACACACATGGATACAAAATCATTTCAGGATAGATTTTTTTTTTTTTTTTTTTTTTTAACAGTTGCAATGAAGTTTTGTTTAACAGGCCATGAGAGATTCATTATATCAAATAATAATAATTTAAAAAAAAAAAAAGAATAATAAAACACACAAAAAAAGGATTGCATAGAAAGAGGTGTACCTCAAAGAAAAGTTTTTATGCTATTTTCTAAGAAAATTGTTTAATGCTAAAATGGAGGGGAAGAAAGCAATGATAATGATCTTGAGGGTAACAATGTTTAAAGTATAAATAAAAGACAAGAAACCTGTTTAAGGACTGTGCTGTCTCTGGACTTTTGAGACTGTGGTATGACCAGAGTCCTCGCTGTGACGTTTCCCAGAGGTCTGTACAGTGCTGGAGTGATGTCCCCGCCCTGGGAAGGACACAAAGCACTTTGGCTGTGATCTATACTCAAGTTCCCCTCAGAAAGAAAAGACAGCCATGCTAAACATCTACGGCTTTTATATACATGATTTGAAAAGGTTGAAGGTTACAAAACCATTACACAGTACAGTAATTTAATTCCTGACTTCAAAGTACATATAGTAAGCTGAAAAAGACAATCAAATAGCTAAACTAAAATTACTGGCTGGAATCTGTTACCTTGCTGTAACACAGGGCCAGGTATCTGCTGAGCTTCCTGTCTGTAGCACACCATCCCACTACTGCTGCCTGAATAACCTACAGACATGAACCATCGGGAGTTACATGCATGCTGCACAATTTGGCGAGCTCCCAACTCCCAACTGATCGAGTGTGTTAGAGCTGGGAAAAATCAAATTCACCCAAAAGGACTGGGGCACTACACAGACTCCCAGAATTACAATGCTTTTAACGCCGTGTAATGACATATCACAGCAATATTTTCCATCTCTTACTGACATCTTAGTCATGTTGGCGGTGGGTCTACCCTCACTGACTTTACTAGAAACACCTGTACACCTGCTCATTCAGACACTCATCCAATCAGCCAATCATGCATTAAAGCACAATGCATGAAAGCATGCAGATACAGGTCAAGAGCTTCAGTTAATGTTCACATCAAACATCAGAATGTGATCTCAGGGACTGTGGCATGGTTGTTGGTGCCAGATGGGTTGGGTTGAGTATTTCAGAAACTGCTGATCTCCTGGGATTTTCACACACAACAGTCTCTAGAGTTTACACAGAATGGTTTATAAAACAAAAAACACCTAGTGAGCGGCAGTTGCGTGGGTGGTTCTGCCTTGTTGATCAGAGAGATCAGAGGAGACTCGTTTGATCAGCCACCTAGGCTACGGTAACTCAAATAACCGTTCTTTACAAGCAGAAAAGCTCAGAACGCACAATATGGTGAATCTTGTGCTGGATGAACCACATGTGCAGAAGACCACATCAGGTTCCACTCCTGTCAGCCAAGAAGGGGAATCTGAGGCTAAAGTGGGCACAGGTTCACTGAGACTGACAGTCAAAGATTGGAAAAACATTGCTCTGTCTTTTTCATGGACAGTGGTGGATAAACGGTTAAGGGTCTGGGCTACTGATCAGGAGGTCGAGGGGTTCAAGCCGCAGCACCACCAAGCCTTCACTGTTGGGCCCTTAACCCTCTCTGCTCCAGGGGTGCCGTATCATGGCTGACCCTGCGCTCTGACCCCAGCTTCCTAACAATATAGGATGTGTGAAGAAAGAATTTAACTGTGCTGTAATGTACATGTGACAAATAAAGGCTTCTTGTTCCAATCTCCAACTGTCCAGTTTTGATTCCTCACATTATTTCTGCATTTTACCCATTTCTTCAGTGACCCGTGACCTGGCATGGCAAGCACATATTGCTGTTTGAATTGTAGCTACATGATTTTATGCACTGCACTGCCACCACAAGATTTACATTTACAGCACTCCCTTATCCAGAGCGACTTACATTTATCTCATTCATACAACGGAGCAGTTGAGGGTTAAGGGCCTTCCTCAAGGGCCCAGCAGGGCAGCGTGAACTCATGGCCTTCCGATCAGAAGTCCAATGTCTTAAGCACTGAGCTACGAATGCCCTAAATCCTAAGCTTGGCTTAATGGGTAATTCCATCAGCAAGCACGTGCTCCTAATAAAGTGTATATGGTTGGTGAGTGTGTGTGTGTGTGTGTACCTTGTTGAGTGTTGCAGCTGGGTTGTGTGTCTCCTTGAGAATACACCATCAGGCCACTGAGCCACTCCCCCTGAGATTTAGCAGGCGTCTGGTACCCTAAAGTAAAGTCCAGCCAAAACTTGTCTGAGAACCAAGCTACATGTTCATATAGATTTGATCAGTGCAGTGAAAACACAAATGTTTAAATGAAATTATTTATTCATTTAGTTATAACTCAAGGAATAGGAAGTATGGGTTATATTACACAAAACAGAAAAACAGAATAGCCAGTTCATACAGTTATGCAAATGACTTATTTCTTCCTTTTCTTCAACTGAAATACGCTGATACAATCGCAAACACACTTTGTGATGGTTAACACCTGTAATGTCCCAATGAAAACATTCGTACGATACCATACTTTTATTCTTTTTTTAAAAAAATAATAAACAGCATGCAAAGTCTGAGTGAAATATGACTAAACGCTACTCAAACACCAGCCGAATCTGCTGATATTAATTCATCATTGTAACATGTTACTGTTTGTATAGTAAAAGCTGACTTTATGGTGGACACTCCACATAATAACAGTTGTTGTGTAACAAATAAAACATATAACTGTTGAGATGGTGGAGCTTTGTGTAAGGAGAAGTTTATTTAACATTTATGGAAGGAGTCTCCAGTGTCAGCACTCAGTGTGTACTTTAAGGGCGAGGAAAACGAGAGGCTTGTGAGGGAAAGAGTGTCCATAGCTCCTTTTATGTAACAGTGCAAAAACAGCTTTACGACTAGTGAGGGCAATACTGAGATCAACCGATTTACACTGAAAGAGAAGAAATTCTGGTGAAGTGAAAATAAATGTTGTACTATATGCGTGTACAACATTAAGATAAAAAAAAAGTAAATGACAGCTTTAGGTTCCCTGTGGTCTTAAATAATGTGTTACGCAAAAGAATTGCAAGAAGGCGCTAGGCCATAAGCTATACCAGAGGCTGCAGCAGCGTCCTGGGCGGCATCTGCAGTGGGAATTCCCATCATGCTTGTGGAGGTTTCCCCATTCCCGTTAGGGTTAGACGGCACCATTGCCAGCAGTCCTAAAAGAGCCAGGACTTGATTATGTCATAGTACAGCAAAGTTGAATCTCTTTCTGAATTTTTCTTACTGTAATATTAATGCAGCATATCTCAAAGCCTATTCAGCTGATCAGTTTCATCCCCCGCCTTTAAAAAGGTGAAAAATATCCCACTATTTTTTTTATTTAATAGTGTTTTTCTTTTGAAAACAAGTTACAACATGCAGACTAAATATTAGAGTAACAGAGTACGTCAGCAGCTTCATTAGCAAGCACAGAAGTTTGCATCCCTGTTGACAATTTATGCGAAAGTGCCTCATTAAGTTATCCTAATAACTTCAAATACTTGACACGTGTTTGCTTTCAGCTGTTTACGTCTTAAAAAAAAAAAAAGACTGAAAGAGGCTCAAAGTAATGCTCTAACTGTTTGCTGTGAGCAGACACATTATAAGTCCACAGAAAGAGGCAGGAAAACAGCAAATATCAGAAAATATCAACACAGAGCTGGAAAAGGGGATAAACAGCTATCAAACCCTGAAAAGAATCACATAAGTGAAAGGGGGGAAAAAAAAAAAAAAGAAAAAAGACACTACCAGAGACTGGAAAATCCAGAAAACAGCAGGAGACTAGAATAAAAAATCCTTTGCAGCAAATGGAATTACACGTTCATACCAAATGCAGAAATATTATTTCAGTGTAGCTTCATCATTAATATCTTTAGCTATGCAAACCTTTACGCTTAAACGTATACAACAAAGACACACAGTGTACTGTACTATACACACACACACACACACACACACACACACACACACACACACAGACAGACAGACAGACAGTACATGAGGTAAACACGTGTCTTATGTCTCCCAGATACACAGATGAGACTTACCCAGGCCGCGGTAGCAGGACAGCTGCTGGTAGATCTGCTTCATGCGCTCTATGTTGAGACGGCTGGCCTCTGCGTGGTGTACCATGGGCTTCGGGTAGTGCACACCGATCACACACTTGGCCGACTTCTGCACACTTTCCGGGGCGTTCCAGGGGTCATAGATGTACTTGGCAGGAAATCCTCTCAGCACAGGTAAATACCGTCTACATGACAACAGGAATCGGATTGGTTACATAAGCCCTATGTCAAGAAACAAAACTGCTCTAAATGTTTCTTCACAGAGACTACAAGATCATAAACACACACATAATTCAATCCAACCCACCGTATGTAGTCCCCGTTGGGGTCGGTACGGCGGCCGAAACCCACCGGACAATAGCAGTGGAAGAACTGCTGGAAGAAGGAGCTGCAGGAGAGCCACATCCAGCTGCCTGCGTTCACACTCCAGTCTGCGTCCAGCAGCAGCTCCTCAAACACCTGGCACCATGACAGAGCGTTGTATTGCAGCAATGACATGAGGTTGCAGAGACACCTACTGTGTAAAGCATGCAACTACACCAAATGGGTTCACAAGCACTTTTCTCTTTTTATTTTTTTTTTCGTATCTTTTGTATTTCATTTTTCTCAAATCAAGGATGCTGAAAAGGATGGATGCAATACTTTCCTTTTTAATCTAAGGAAATAAAGTTATCCTTGAAGTGCACTGTAATTGTGTGTCTGCTTGGCTCTGACATCTTAAAGGTATCGGGTCTAACTTTTGAAAAAAAAAAGGTGACACTCCGGATCAACAGACAATGTGTTCTCATTCACCGCTCCAACGTGTTGGTTGAAGACTTACAAGAGCAAAGGAAAGTTTAAAAAAAAAAAAAAAAAAAAAAAAAAAAAAAAGACTGTTTTACAAGTTAAAAGACAGTGGCTGAGGTTTGAAATGGGACTTGGATTGGCCCTCATTTATCAAGCTGTATATGGTATTCTTTATTTAAAATATATATATAATATTTGCTATTCATAAAAATCCATTTTGGGAAAACATTCATATGGGTTTGTGCACATTTACATATAAAGAGACTCACTAATGTGAACTTCAAATCATATCATTGGAATTTCAATATGGATTACAGGTTTTTTTAAAAATTACTTTTTCAACTGCAGACACAAATCTAACGAAAATTTAAAAAAAAAACAAAACCCTCAGTTGTTTGATATTAATGACTTGAAAGAAAGCAATCGAAAACAAATCCATAGATTAAGGCAAATCAGACTAGCTATTCAATCTACTCAAACCTGGAAATATAATCTGTAGCCTGTGTATAGCTGTTAATTAAATGTGGTAAATGATAAAATTCTTTGCTGCTGTTTATCAGCATTTAACTGCACTAATAAAACTGCCCAAAGAGCGATAAAAAGAAGTCAGATAGAACCATATAACTCTAACGTCTTGACGTGTCCAGTAAACAATATACACAAACATTATTCACTGGACACATCATGACATTGGAATTATATGGTTCTGTCTGACTTTTTTTTTGTCAAGCATGTGACAAAGTTATAAAGATGCTATTTACACACTACTGAATATATGCATCTGGACATATATTGGACCGCATGTTGTCCTAATAAAGGTTCGAATCTTACCGGCCAAATGAATTAGAATTCATGCTCTAAATTAACACTGCCTTGTGGACATAGTTGAACTGAAAGACTGGAAGTAAAAACAGCTAGTCTGTGTTATTCCACTAGGGGGCAAAATGTAGCAATAAAGTTTCAAGTTTAAACTTAGAGCCATAAACTCAGCTACTGGGAAAAAAAAAAAAATCTACTAATGGTATGTAAATCTTTATTAAAACATCAACATGTGATGCTGTAACCTTGGCTCTTTCCAAAAGAACTAATTTAGGGGTTTCACAGCAATGGAGGTGAATACTTATGCAAATCACCTCTACATTTTTTTAATTTGTAAATAATTTTGCAAAAAATACTGATTCCCCCTTTTAATAAAATGAGCGATTTTGTTTAGATTCATGACTTATATTCCAAATTATGTCTCAGTGAGGCATCCATGGACAAACAGTAAACAAAAGGTTAGTGTTAAGGGCACAGTACCTTCATGCCCTCCTCCCAGCTAACCCACAAGTCTCCACGTGTGAGGAAGCAGGCCACGGCATGGCGTGCCAGGTGGTGGATCCACCCCTCCTGCCTCAGCTGGGTCATGATGGCGTCGATCCAGGGGAAACCCGTCCTGCCCTCGGCCCACTTGGCCAGTGCCTCTGGGTTGCGGTCCCATGGGATCTGCACGCATATGGGGTTGCCCTCCATTTTGTCGAAGCGTGGGTTGTTGGTGGCAGCTGTGTAGAAGAACTCGCGCCACAGCAGCTGTCCGTAGAGCGAGAGAGGTGGCGAGCTGTTCTTCTTCACCTGAGGGATGCAGACAGGAGAGGAAGACTGCCTGGATTAGTGTGACTCCAGAAATGACTTGAGAGCGGGCTGTCAAATTCAGAACTGAGGATCTGATTAGTGTCAGTTCCATCACTGTACTATGGAGATACAAGTTTTTTTACCTTCCTGTACAAGTCAGTGAGTTTGAAGTAGAAGAGTCGACATGAGAGGCAGCCAAACCTCAAGTAAGGACTGAGGCCAGTAGGACTAGCCAACAGTGAGTTGGCGTTCATTCTGGGACGCTCAAAGTTGGCCACCCATGCCTGGAAGCATAGTTTTAGATTAGTGACTATTAGTAAAATTGTGCCAAACTTTATCATTTACATCATTTTCCATTTTATATTGCATAGGACTATTTTGTCCATACAAAGGCAGAGGAAAAAATAAATGTTTGTGCCTGGTTAAAAAAAAAAAAAAAAAAGACGTGGTTTAATCAACAAAGCGTTTCTGACCTTTCTCTCCAGATGCCTCTCAAGCCGTGTAAGGGCCTCAGTCTCTCCGCCAGGCCACACGGCTGAGGACAACCCCTCTGTGTCGAAACCTGAACACACCAATCAAACCAATCCTCTGAACATTTACACTTACGTATCATGATATAGCAAAGGATCTCAGAATATAGCTTTTAACATTTCTAATCAATGTTTGTATGAAGAGGATTGTTGGAAAAAAAAAAATAGCAGAAGTTTATGTTAACTGCCTGGAACAGGCTTCGGGTCCACTGTGGGTCCTAAGCAGGAAAAAGCAGTCAGTGAAGAGGAATGAATGAATAACTGAAAGAGGTGTGCTCCCTGTCCTGTCTCCTAAAGTCCACTACAAGCTCCTTGGTCTTACTGCTGTTGAGCGAGAGGTTGTTTTCCTGGCACCAGTGTGTGTCAGAGTGCACACCTCTTCTCTGTAGGCTGTCTCGTTGCTGTTGGCGATCAGACCTACCACCGTTGTGTCATCCGCAGATTTGACAATGACACTGGGGCTGTGTGTGGCCACACACAGTCGTAGATGTACAAGGAGAGGGCTGAGAACACAGCTTGTGTGTGCAAGACATACAGCTGAACATAAAACAATTTCTGCTGCTCTAAACTGGGACCGACTCAAACACAAATGGCAAGTGAATTATAACATGAGAAACTCACCAAGCTCTTCCAGGGAAGGAACCCCAAACTTCTCGTCGTGATCATCAGAAAGAGGAGTGGTGCAGGAGCCCATGACTTCTGCCGTGATGGCCTCGGCAGGAGTCTCCACTGCCTCCATCCTGCTGATGAGGGTCTGGAAGCGCTTGTAGGTGAGTGGAGACTGGCCACCATTGAGCTCGATGATCCTGAAAGAGTGAGAGAGAAGAGTGGAAAGAGAATGAGAGAATAGCAGATGATTTGAAAATGAATGCAGGACAAATACTGGAAAAAAAAGGAACTGTTATAGTTCTTTAAATCACTTTCCAATACAGCAGTGAGATTGTTTGGTAGTGACTGACGGTTGGCGGGGTACATACTTGTCCAGATCATACAGCGTGTGAGAGATCCGTACTGTCACCTCCACTCCGGCCTCGCTGGCCAGCTTTTTAATGGCTGCATCTCGCTCCTTCCCAAACGGCTCCGAGTCGTACTCATAAGACAACCGGGTAATGTTCCACTCCTAAATATGGATCGAGAGAACATTATTAGCATTAACAAGACAAACTATGCTATGCATGTGTACAGAACAGACAGCAATCTTCAGTGAAACCAAATTTGGACACTGCTTGTAGCAAGACTGGAAGATAGACTGGAAGATAGAACGGGACTGCTTCAAAAAGAAATATAATGACTATCATCTGTTGACTTAGCTTCATGACCGGGTTCTAGGGATAATAAGAAGAGCTGAACTTACAAAGAAAATGTGCTGTAGTGGATATTCTAGCCGTTTGTCCAGACTAAATGGATTAACCGTTACATACAGTGGGGTGCAAAAATGTGTATATGCCTAGAACAAGCTGTGGCAGGAGCAGCTCAGTGGATAAGATCTCGGACTACTGATCAGAAGGTCATGAGTTCAAATCCCAGCATGCCAAGCTGCCGCTGCTGGGCCCCTGAGCAAGGCCCTTAACCCTTAACTGCTCAGTTGTATAAATGAGAGGAATGTAAGTCGCTCTGGATAAGGGCGTCTGCTAAGTGCTGTAAATTTAAACAAGACAAAGAAATTTAATTGATCAAGACACTTAGTTTTCACAGATGTTCTTTCAATATCAAAATAACAAAAATGTTGAAACAACATATATCAAGATATTAATCGTGAAAAAAACTAAATGATATCCGTTCAAAGATTTACATCTCCCATTCTGAAAGTTACATAAATATTTTCAGTAATTATTTACATTAAGGTGCCCTTAACTAGCAATATTACTGCATTAACAAACCACAAACATTAATAAATCATAAGTCATGTTAACAGAGAAACTGAGTAAGTTAACACATGTATTATTTGATATTTGTTTAAAATGTTAACAAAATACACCTATTGTGACTAATGTTTATTTGCTCCATGACTAAACACAAGTCCAATTTAGCAAAAAATTTTATTACATCATTTTAAAAAAATGTTGATAACTTGCTGACCTCTGATCTCTGGTCTGGAAATGAACGAATGAATGAATTTTTAAAAACATTTTTGTGAATTTTGCCTTTGCTTTGAATTGCTGTTGTGTTGCAGAACATACTCACACATTATTCAAAAAGCAGGAGGGATGCTAACTTCTGCACTCGACTGTACACACAAATACTAGCATAATTATGACCTTAAATGTGTGCGAGAGAAATGTTATGGTACCTTGAAGAGTCTGGGGAAGACATCGGTGGGCTGGCCCCGGATCACAAACAAGCGGGAGTTGAGTTTGCGGAGGCTGGCGTCCAAGTCCTCCAGACACTGTAGTAAAAACCTGTGGAATATAAAATAATATATGAAGTAGTTATCCAGTTATCCAAGTCGCATGGATACTAAACGTTCATATCTAAAAATAACTCGGAGTTTTCATGAAACACTGAAACTAGCAGGACTGATGGGTCTGTGTTTAAGAGACTGACTAAATATACTACAGTGAGTAATACTACATCAGCATGCTGTCAATAACATCATTACTCTTAATTACGCAACGATCTTAACTGAAGATATACAGCAAGACTGTTATGTAAGCAAACCGTCCTTATATAAGTTCAGTGACATTTATTGGAAACAGATCTTCCTGCTTGCCCTGACACAGAGGTTTATATCCGGTACAACCTGGAGAACCCCAAGGAGAACATATCAAATGGAGAGGTCTTTTCTTTTATCAATGCCAAAAAGGTAACTGCTCAAATTTGCCTAATTTACTTTGATTTATTGAGCAGACATTTTTTTATCCAAAATTACAGCTGAACACATTGAACCCTGTATTGCTTTTTTTTTTTCTGCCAGAGTCGTGTATACCATTTAGCTGCATCTTTTCACCCAACAGTAATCTTCCAGTTACTAGCAAAGAACCTTTTACACTGTTACAATTATAATTCTAGGCAAAATTATTTTCTAATGATAAAAAAAAACACACACACAGACAGACAGTTAATATGTTAAATCTTAAAACCAATTAAAACCAGTAGGTTAGATAGAGTGACAAACATTTACTGATCACCAAGCCCCATTACACAAGCCTTACCATAAGCTAAGATGGTTGCTGTAGGTCATGTCCCATGTCCCCCTTCTGACTAACTGCTGATGAATCTAACATAATAATCATCTGATTAATCTAACATAATAATCATCTGATTAATCTAACATAATCAGCAGCGTTTCAGAAGAAGAGTAGTAAAAAAGTCGATATTTAATTATATGAGGTGCTACAAGTTTGCATTCTGCCATCACAGTTTTAGTTATTAGCTTATAGAATACAAGCTTGCCTTTGTTACATTATTCAGATTAATTTCTCCCACAGTGCTGATGAATACTCGAGTCTGATTGGTCAGAAGGTGTTGATTATTTTTCTATAACAGCAAGCTTGACAACAGTTATAGAAACGTCTTACACAGGGATGCTCCATGTAAAAGGAATACAATCAGGGTTAACTGTTGATATGTTGAGGTTTTCCGTGAGGAAATATTATTAGCATTTTTAGGAGGAGTCTTCAGCGTCAGCGCTTTGTAATGGTCAGAGGTAAAGCTGTAAGTCTTCCGACATACAGGACTTCAGGACGGAGGGCTTTGTGGTTTCTTGGTAACATGACAAGCTGCATTTTTTTTCCCTTATTAACTTCGAGAAAGAGAAACGAAAACGGACGCTGGCGAGCAAATGACTGTTTATAGCTGCAAGAACTCCTGTAAGTGATAACAGAAACTTGTTTCGCAGCCGTTCTGCATTACTGAATGTAACTATAAATGGATTTTGCATTTTGAAAAAACTTCCGTTTCGTCCAAACCAACATTTTTATATTATTAGAAGCAAAATCTTAATGCTAAATAAGTCTTGATTTGAGATAATCATTTTAAAAACTGTTTTCCACCTATAACATTCATATAATTTCCATAATATCTTCAAAAAACTCTATAACCCAGAACAGTATCACTGGATGTCACTAGTTTCTTTGTTTCAGGCTCCTATTTACATTTTTTCCAGTCTTGAAATTAGCTCCACCTCCAGTCACATACAGAGGCACTCGACCTCGCCTCTTTCGTTTGCAGTTCGCATGGCAGGCAGTTGAAGACTCTATAAACTGCTCATTTAATCACATTCATTTTGTAACTTATGTTAGACACATGGTTGAAAATAGATCCTTTCGCTTTACTTTTCCATATAAAAGCCCAATTTAGTATAATTTAGTATATGTACTGAAATCTCTCCCTTTAATGACGCACTCGAATTACAGCATATTACTAATCTAATCACAGCGTGGGTTAGTTCTCAAATCTGATTGGTCAGAAGATTAACTTTATATAACAGCAGCTCTGACAGTAGTTCTAACTGTAAGCCAGGATGGATTATTTTTGTATGATGTCATGTGTCATGCGTTACTTTCATAAAAGCTTCTGTTTCAAATTTGAAAAACAAATTCGATCAATTACTACAAGCAAACCTCAAGACATGGTAATATCCCTGCTGATGATGTGGAAATACGTTTCTAACTCTTTATGCTTTATGGTTATGGCTTATCAAAACAGCATGCGTACACAAACATGAACACAAGAAGAGGACTGAACATTATGTTATAACTCCTATTGCCCACACTATCCAGACAATATTTTCTACCCGAGTGACACCCACAGGCACAAGTCAGAGACATGTATTCTGGCTGTTGCCAGGTAACGGGCTCAGTAGTGGCCTGTATTATCCTGGTAATAACTGGGCACACTGGCAGTTTAAAAACACAGTGGGTGAGAGTAAACCGGAGAACAAAAAATACAGTCAGGTCCGGAAGTATTTGGACAATGACAGAGTTTTTGTGATTTTGCCTTTATACACCACCACAATGGAT
>CM075020.1:18450342-18473683 GCA_037576675.1 Pangasius sanitwongsei | reverse complement strand
AGAGTGTGTGTGTATGGAAGATGCAGAGTGTGTGTGTGTGTGTGTGTATGGAAGATGCAGAGTGTGTGTGTGTGTGTATGGAAGATGCAGAGTGTGTGTGTATGGAAGATGCAGAGTGTGTGTGTGTGTGTGTGTATGGAAGATGCAGAGTGTGTGTGTGTGTGTATGGAAGATGCAGAGTGTGTGTGTATGGAAGATGCAGAGTGTGTGTGTGTGTGTGTGTATGGAAGATGCAGAGTGTGTGTGTGTGTGTGTGTTTGTATGGAAGATGCAGAGTGTGTGTGTGTGTGTGTGTGTGTGTGTGTGTTAGAAGTAGCTTTCTTTTCCCAGCATCTTCAGCCTAAGCAGCCTCTGCAGGAGCGTGTGATGATGAGCCATGGCGAGTGAGGATGATGCAGAACAGATGAGCTGTTATACCGCAGTCAGTGACAGGAAGCGGCGCTGCCCCCGTCATCCTGCCTTCTGCCTCCAACATGTGCACTGTTCCACTACGACTACCCTTCCTCGCCTCATTAGCCCATTTCAACAATTATCCAAAATCCAGAACGTCTTTGGGCAGGACAGCTCACTTTCATTCTCCGCCACGGATATTTTTGTTCTTTTCTTTCTCTAATCGATTTGTTCGCCATCAACACCTCACCAGCTGAGCGCAGTGACAGGAATCTCGGGTTAAGTCCGTCCCGGGCTGTCACTCAACCGTATCCCAGGCTGCTTATTGGACATATCTGAAGACGCATTTGCATATCCCCGCCCATCGAGTGGTTCTGCAGTGGTCGAGGAAGGTTTCGGCGAGCGAGCTCTCAAACTGCGCGCAGTAAGTTGGAGAGGCTTTGAGACTGGAGGAAGATTCGCCTGTTGATAGTCGAAGGAGTGAAAGGAGCTGCTACATTACACCTGTGCGCACACCTGCTCAAACGTTTTCTCTTTAAAAAAATTAGCGAGACTTTCTTTGTACGCGTGAATGTAGCCAATTTGTTTCTGTTCATTCCGTTAAACGCAAGGCACAGCCCACAATTATGAGGTGCAGCCATGGCAGGCAAGGGTAAGGCAGCCGCGAGGACGCTGGAGGATTTGACACTCGATTCCGGTTATGGTGGAGCGGCGGACTCGTTTAGGTCGTCCAGCGTGTCGCTCTGCTGCTCCGACACGCACCCGTCGTTCCCGCATGGGGGAAACTGCTGGCATCTGACCGAATCCATGCACAGCAGACACAACAGTCTGGACACGGTGAACACCGTGCTGGCGGAAGACACGGAGATCCTCGAGTGCTCGGGCCAATGTGCCAAGCTGCCCGAGCTCGAGGAGGTGCCGTGGAGCGTGGCCGAGGTGGAGGGCGCGCTGCGGAAGGACGATGAGGTGGTGCGCTCAGCCGGCGCGTCCCGCGAGATCGTGGCCAAGCTGTCGGCGCTGCTGAGCCGCGCGCTAGTCAGGATCGCCCGCGAGGCGCAGCGCCTGAGCCTGCGCTACGCCAAGTGCACCAAGCACGAGGTCCAGAGCGCCATCAAGGTGGTGCTGTCATGGACCATCTCTGCCAACTGCGTGACTGCGGCGCTCGGCGCGCTCTCGCTGTACAACATGAGCACGGGCGATCGCTTCAGCCGAGGCAAGTCGGCGCGCTGCGGCCTCGTCTTCTCCGTGGGGAAGTTCTTCCGGTGGATGGTGGACAGTCGTGTGGCTTTGAGGATCCACGAGCACGCCGCCATCTACCTGACCGCTTGCATGGAGACCCTCTTCCGCGAGGTGTTCGGTCGCGTACAGAGGAGCGCACTCGTGGAGAAGGAGAACGGAGTTCCCAAGCTCACAGTCGAGTCTCTGGAACAGGCGATCAACAACGACTCAGAGCTATGGGGTCTGCTGCAACCCTACCAGCATCTCATCTGTGGCAAAAACGCAAGCGGTAAGCACCTGAAAGTGAACTTTCTACTGTTATTCTGTTGCTGTCCGGCGCGTCGCCTGCGCGCAGTGAGCCGCTCACCTTATTAACAAAGACTCATAGTCATTGCTTGAGTTGTGCCACCAACGCAGTTATTCAGCTGACTTCGGATTGACCTTAATGTCGCACTAAATTAACGTGAGTCAGTAGTTCTGACTAGCAGATGACAGCTTTGCTACACCATTAACTAAGACTGCATTCAAGTGCTTCTGATGATTGCCTGCGTTCCAGTGGGAAGTTGGATACAGGGTGAAAAGGTGGTGATTTCATTGTTAGTGAAGGTTGTAACGACCTCACAGCTGCACAGCTGGTGTTCAGGAACTCTGTGGAATGTAGGCTAAAGCATATCCCTTTATCCACTATCATAAGCTAACCAGTTGATCCTAGCTGTTCATTAGCCCAATTGTTAGTGATAACCCCGTTTTATTCATTTTAGGTACCAATATCAGTGAATCATCCGGTACTTGATAAAGTGACTGAGACAGATGCCTCTGATGCTAATGATACATCAGAGGATTGACAGTTTGTGCCCTGTGTTCAGTGAAATGATACATGTCATTGAAACCAGACATGTTAATGCCATTACACGAATCAGCAGGTCAGATCTGACCCAGTACTGATCCAGTGGTTTTAGGCAGTATCGTCCCTCATGCCAACACTTGGTTTTGAATTAGTAGCTTACATTCTGATTAGCAATACAGATCACAGTGGTAGTAGTAGTAGAGAGAGCCTAAATAAATCAGTATTTTTTAGAATACTTTTTAAAATATTCTGCCTTCTACATATTAAATTTGACCTAAGCAATAGAGTAATAGAGCAATAGAGCAATAGACTTCCCAACCATCACCATAAACATTCCCCAACAGCATCAGAGGAAGACTGTTACCACCCTGAAGTCGATTATTTTCAAATAACATCATCTTGCCAGTGTTTTATTTCTCTTATACCACAGAAATTTGTATCCATTTATAGTTGCATGCATTGTTGTGAAGCATCCATAAAACAAGTTAGTTCCTGTTATCACGTGTATAATAACAAACCGTGAACAGTCCTTCCTTCACCTCACCAGCCTCTCTTTTTCTCTCTGTTGAAGTAAATAAGACAAAAATTGCGGCTTTTCCTGTTACCGAGAGTAGCAAGAGTTTTTCAGTGTAAGCTGCACAGATTTAGGATGACTTTCCCATGGTGGAAAACAGAGTTGCAGCTTTTTAATGGTTACAACTGTTACCTGTTACAAAGCACTGACACTAGAGCCTCCTTCCAAAATGGCGAAATAAAAATCAGTTTATGTTGAGTGTCTGTCATACAAGTCCCTGTGTAAGATGTTACTCTAGAAACAAGAACGTTAGAACGAGCGCATTAATATAAACCATGCCTCTGATACTACTGTTAGCTGCTGGTGTAGAAAATATAGACCAATCAGAGTCGAGCACTCAACAGCACAGTGGTACACAATCCGACACACAACAGATACATGATACTTAATCTGTAACAAAAGTAACTTGGACAAGTATTGTCTCCTGGTTTTGAAATAATGTGTTGATAATATATTTTATACAGCTTTGGGTTTCCTTTTGGGTTTATTTTCTGACACATCAAAACTTGATAAGCTGGACCAAATCATAATCCTCCTCCACCCACTGCTATTTACAACCTTGATAGCATGCTGTATCTAAAGCTTCATCTCAGATGCACATTATTTCCCAGGTTTCTTATTTAGCATGCTAAGTGTTAAGTCTACACTATAGCTGTCAATTCAGTGTAACAGCCTGGAGAGTTTTTCAGCGTAAGCTATACAGATTTATGCGCTCCTTTCATCTCGTAGCATGACTATGACTTTTTCGTGGAGGAAATACAGTGTTGCTCTGCTGAAGCAAGAAACAGTCACAGCAGGCCTTTTGTTTCCAGCCTTGTTATTTATTTGGACAGTAGAACAGGTGCGAGCTCGCCACTTGCTCTGCTGCATGGTGTGCTGCACAACTGCTTCCTACACCTGTTGGACCAGCCATGCTTCTAGTTCATGCAATGACGGGAACATGTTTCGACATCACGCTTTTATGGTGTTGGAGGTGGCTGTGTATTTCTTGCATTTCTCACGCCCGGGGTTACGTCAGTGATGACAAGGGTTTAGAGGACTCTTACTCTACCAGGAAGTGAAATTTCATCATTTCAACTACTGTTTTAGAAAGTGTGAGTGAGTATTGTAAAAAAAAAAAAAAAACCCCAAAAAAACTACTTCTTCCTAAAACATTCAGTATTGCTGAATCTGTCATCTCCTCTTTAGAAGGAATGCATTTCAATTTTTTTCAGTATTTCACTAGTTCAGTAGGGACCGGTACTTGGCCACATTTCAAATAAACAGCCAGCTGCGTAGGCACTGCCTACATCAGTGATTTATTCTAACCTGCTACATGGCATTCAATCACATATATAAACAGTACGAATATCTGCTTTAGCATGTAGATAAAAGATGCAATGGATATAGAAAGTCTACACTTCACTGTTAAAATGGCAGGTTTTTGTGATGTGAAAAAATTAAACCAAGATAAATCATGTCAGAACTTTTTCCACCCCACGTGAAATTACAAGGTATAAAAATTAAGTGTAAAACAATAACATTTTTAGGGAAAAAATAGGAAACATAAAAAAGTTACAATAACCTGCTTGTATAAGTATGTACACGCTTTTATAATTGGGGATGTGTCTGTGTTCAGAATGAATCACTCACATTCAATCTCATGTTCAAAAGTAATTATCATACAGCTGTCATCAATGAAATTATTCTGATTAACCCCAAATAAAGACCAGCTGCTTCTGCAGGATTTTCTTCAGGATTATCTTCTTTTCATCTGACTGCTGAAGCCGTGGTCCACAAAGAGCTTACAAAGCCTGTACAGGGTCTCACTGTGGAAATATATCGATCAGTAGAGGGATAGAAAAGAATTTCCAAAACATTAGATGTACCATGGAACACTGCGAAATCCATCATCAACAAGTGGAGAAAATGGAGCACCACAGTGACATCACCAAGACCAGGACGTTCCTCCAAAATTTATAAACAGACAAGACAAAAACTTACCAGGGAGGCTGCCAAGAGACCTTCAGCAAAATTAAAGGAGCTGCAGGAATATCTGACAAGTACTGAAAAGAGAAAGTACAAGCTGAAAAAAAGACAAATCTTAGGATTTCCCAGAAAAACTTTCTGCTGTTGTGCTTTCTTTTTCCGAGGGCACCACTTGACCGACATGCTATTTTAAGCAAGAAACTCACAAAAACACAATGAATAGTGTGTCCATCTTGAAACCTTTTGCAATTTTCCTTTAATAGAGCTTGCAGATTTAACCTAAATTTATTTGGCTATCTCAGGCCCCAGTGGGCCTTTATTATTATTAAAAAGATGAAGCTCTATATGCAGCTTAGTGAACAAAACGTCTTCTGAGGATGTAATTATCTGCTGTTGTTATCATAGCCTCCTCACTGTTGCATAAGAAAATAAAACCTTTACATGACTGTCATTGTTGCCAAGTATTCAGTATAAGATTTGTATAAAAAAAGAGTTAGAGGAAAGACTCGTCAATGATGGTTAAATCTATGTTGGACCAATTGTTTTTTTTCCCCTATTTAAATTCTATAATTATTTAAAAAGTGTATATGGATATAAAAAAAATCTCCAAACTTTTAGTTACTTGTAATATGGATTGACTATTTTGTCTGTGATTTCTTAGCAAAACATCAACAAAACTGAATATTGTGTAACATTAAAAGATCTATAAAAATTGCGACGTGATATTTTTTGCCATTTTGCCCACCTCCAAGCAAGGTGTCTGAAAATAGCTTAGATTTACGAACAGTAAAAACCAAACATAGTCAGTGATCTCGCTGCGTAACTGTAGCTAGAAGCTGCACTGCGTTTTTAAGTTAGCTAAACTTTTGGGTAGGTCGCTAATTAGCGAAACATTTATCAACCTTAACTGTTCGGAAAGATAAAATGGAACTCTATCATCACTACTGAGTTCTTCACATTTCTTTTTTCCTTTTTCTTTTTTCTTTTCTCCAGCATTTTTCTATCTGTCTTCAGATGTATTTTTCTTGGCCTGACCAGCAGCAGTAGGAAACTGGGGCTGGTATTTGGGGGTATCTTTCATGTTCAGTGTCTTTAAAAGCCACTGGTTTGATGCTGCTGAAATGTGTTTTGTGCCACAGGCTCTGAACAGATAAAACACATCTGCTTTGAATTTGAAGTGGGGAAAATAAGCACGTACTTCTCTGTCCTTCCATCTTTAAACATTATGTTTTAATCATTAACCTTTTTTTTTTTTTTTAACAAGCCATGTCTGCTTGTCAGACCAGAGAGGGCTGAATGAAAATCTATGAAAAGCTACAGCTCTTCCCTTTCTGATCCTATCTCTCTAGCCCTGTGGCTAGTCTCAGGTCCAGTGAGCTGCCTTTAGCTCAATGATTTACAAAAAACGCATGTGCCAGTGTTTTTTTCATACGTTTACTAGACCTCCTTTTTAGCCTAAACAAGTGGCATCAAGCATATCATACAGTGTGCAGTATGAATCTAAAAACAGATAGATCTCATTTAAAATGAAGATTTTAGTCAGGTTTTTAGTACCTTTTCTGAGTACTTTTTCCCCTACGGAATCATTAATACGTTTTTTAATTGTTAACAGGAACATTATGCAATGCAGCTTTAATATTACTTTAATATTACAGCCAGACCAATGGAATAATCAAGTAGAAATGCAGCTCTTTTTGTCTATAGCACATTCTGAGCTTAAGTAATATTTATGCACTGCTAAAAATAAGATCTATATCAAATAAACTGTATTACTGTAAGCGTAGGGACACTCAGTAATTGACTTTAGCACCTCTTGAGGAGGTGGAGAGTCAGTATCACTCCCACTCTGGAGACCTTGCACCTGCACATCCACCTGCTTTCTTTATCTTGTGTGTTATCTAAGAGAGGGGATTTATAGACGGATCGTTCTGGAACTTTCTTGCTGTTATTTTCTCTCCTGCTCTTGCCCCCCTGGAGAATTCACAGATGACTCGACAGATTGCCATCTTTACAGAGTTAAGATGCAAAGCACTCTTTTTTTTTTTTTTTGCCAAGCTGGCTTTGATGCATTTTTATTGCGTGGTGACTTTGGAGTGAGCGAGGTAAAAATTTTGAAGCCATTTCACAGCTCTTTTGAGTGCAGAAAACACAGCCGAATGTCCCACTTCAGTGGGTGAGTGATTCTTACTCTTCATAGGTATAGTGTGCTTCTTCACCTCATTTCTCAAATGTGGGAAAATCCTTCCCATGAGGTTTTGTGCTTTTATATGGTATTGTGGAGCATCTTCGTTTGAGACATCTGTCATCAGGCCTCTTACTCTCTCTGATCAGGAAATGCCTCATTACTTAATGGTCAAAGTTTGGTGTGTGTGTGTGTGTGTGTGTATGTATGTATGTGTGTGCATGTAACCGAAGGTGGAAGGACAGAATATCGAAGAGTAGCATGATGTGAGATAAATGTTTGGCTCAGATAGAGACAGAAGAGAGTTACAGAGACGAGGAATGAGGAGCTTAAGAGATAAGACAGTGAAGGGCAGAATGAACAGGAGATTAAAAGAAGCTTTATTTTAAAGACTGCAAAACAAAGCTGGTTCTGCGCTTCAGTCACAAGTGGTTGTGCTTTACAATCAGAATCGGAATTGATGATGCAGTGTGTTAACACGGACTGCATTGTTTGATGCAAATCTAGTGTGATGAACGAGGGATTTACGACAACATAATTACTGAAATTTACAGAACTGTAAACGCTGTTGATATAGTGGTAATAACAGTATTAATATGGCTGTCATAGGGATGATATTTACTCAGAATTTTTTTTATTTATTAAAGTCATGCATATTGGAAAGTGTCTGATGTCCAAATGTCTGATTTGGACTTCTTGATTTCATGATTTTTCGAATAGTTTACATTCAGTACAATGTAATAAAAACCCTTCATCTCATTGAGAAGGCAGTGAAACCTTGTTTTGATATTTTATTTTTTTATTAATAAACATATATAAAATAATAAAATATTTAGTGATATTATGTGGTAATAAATATCTATTAACTGGGTGGAGTCCTGGGCTCTTTGTGGAGTTTGGCATGTTCTCCCTGTGTTCATGTCCTTTAGCTTTCCTTTAGCATGTCCTTTAGCTACTGTACTCTGCCTGGTCAACACAATGGTAGCTCATTGTTGGTGTTATACTCACCGCACCTGGTTTCATGATGTACTTTTTCCTTTGGGTCCTCCAGTTTCCTTCCACTGTGCAAATACATGCCAGTAGGTGGCTGTAGGGTGTGTGTTTGGTGCCCTGCGATGGGACTGGCATCCCATCCGGGGTGATTTCTCCCACCTTGCACCCACCGTTCCTGGGACAGGCATTGGGATTCACCGTCACCGGGATGACTATAAAACAGCTGATAAAGGTGAATAAATAAATGAATTATCTGCTGTTAGTTAGTATATATCAAGTAACAAAGAGAAATCGTGGTCAATCTGCTGATGCCTGTAGGAGCTTGCTGTGTGACAGATCTAGACATGGGGTTGTTAAAGTAAAATGCAGCCAAAGTAGCAGCTTTCCTTAATTTAAAACCACTGGACTATAAAACTTCAGTTGCAGCTTATGAACCTGACTGAAAGGAAAAACAAGACAGTTTATGAGTCCTAAGATTTGACTCTGTCTTGTTGGTATTTGTTAAGTATTTCTTACCTTCTTTTGACACTTATTTGACTTATGATCTGTTGTTTCAGGAAAAGATGTGACCACTGTAGAGCAGCTGACAAAAAAAAAAAAAAAATGCACACAAATACTTGAACTGATTTTTAAATTACAATTTGCATACTAACTAAAGAGTGAACATGTCATCCGACACTGTGTCTAAATTCATTTCCAACTAAGCTTAAAGTGCGCTAATTTGAGCGTCACTCATTTTTGATGTATCCCTTTAAATGTTATTAAAGATTTTTTTTGACTCTTGGCACAGTGGGTTGAGTCTCACGGTTCCAGGGTCCCAGATTCGATCCTGAGCTCTTTTTACTGTCTGCGTGGAGTTTCCATGTGGACGTTCCCTGTGTCCAAGTGAGTTTCCTCCAGATTCTCTGATTTCATCCCACCTCCCCAAAACATGGTGATAAGTGGATTGGCTACACTAAATTGCCCCTAGGTGTGAATGAGTGTGGGAATGTGTGTGTATCACCTAGTATTCCATCCAGAGTGTATTCCCACCTCATGCCCAGTGTTCCTGGGCTAGTCTCTGGATCTACTGCAGACCTGCCACATCAGATCAAATGACCTCTTTCTGAGAGGTGGTTCTTTGGCTGCTTAAAATGTACAGGACTCTGTAGTAAATTCTAGAAGTCCGGCTTTCCGACTATTAAAGAAAATCCTATTTAGCCCTTCTGTGTTTTTTTTTTTTTTTTGTTCTCTAACAAAATGGCTGGTAAGTTGTAACAGTTAAAAACGTACTCAGCTGCCTTACTTGTCTTCTGATGGTACCATTAGCCTACTTAATAGAATGCCCTTTCTCACCTATTGTCTATTTGCAGAATTTGAGTCAGAGTGAAATTGATACTTTTGTGTGATTTGCTGTTTGGTGTGATTCAGATGAGTTTGCACATGACCCAAAAAGTAAAAAAAAAAAAGGAAGGGTTAGCTTATTTTATTCATTGCTCAGAAATGTGGTGATGTAAACAAACCCACAAAGAAATCAATGCAATCAACTGTGCACAGAGAATGATCAATGATTAAATGATGATGCAGATAACATAATGATTAAATCAGTAATTTTATGAACCATATGCAGCATTTTCTTTATTTCGCACCTGGATTCTGTAGATTTGTACGGAAAAGCTGCTGCTGTAATCATAAAGACATTCTCGTGCTCATCTCAGGATTGTTATTCACAGTATGCTCATACTGAACATTCTTTCAACACACTTACTATGGTTTGACATTATGATATACAGTTGTGGAATAGTAATGATTTATAATCCCACTATCAGCCAGAAGAGGAAGGGTTCCCTTTTGTGTCAGAGATCCCGCTCATGTTTTCTTCCTCATGCCACATCTGGGAGTTTTTTTCTTCCCACTGTTATCCCTGCTGACTTGCTCGTATTCTTACACATGTTGTTGACCTTCCAGTTTCTCAGCTAAGTGTTCCTCTTACTGCCGCATTATACAGGTGTTCTATGCAGAGCTCTTATAGTAGATAGTGAATGAGTGAGAGTACAATTTCAGACAGAGCAACTACCCAAACAATCCTACAGCCGCAAGTCTTCTTAAAGTATACATGTATCTTAATCCTACAGTAGTTCCCACAAGTGTGCATGCCATAGTAATGTTGGGTTCAAGACCACCTTAGCCGAGACTGAGTCAAGACCATGGCCATAGCCAATGAAGCCTGAATCAAGGCCGAGTATGACAGCGGGGCAAGACCAAGGTGAGACCACCACGCATGGCGAGTCTATGTCAAGACCGAGACCAGATATTCAGATGTTTTAATTAGCTGGTCGTGGAATCTTCCTAACCTAACATGAATTTTTCTCCTTGAATTCACTAAAATAACTCATCTAATTTGGTATTATCATTTTGTACCAATGAGTACACAGGGCATACAAAGGACATGTTAAGTATAGTCCATTTTTCTAGCAAGTGCTTTTTATATCATTGCACTGAGGGTTAGGGAGCATGTGTGAGGCAATTAAAATGACACAGAGTTTGCTACCTATACAAATGTTTACTTTTTTTCTTTTCTTTTTTCTTCTTTACTGCAGCGAGACATGTAAAGATTTGATTTAAGCACACGGCAGGTAAATTTGTTTTGGCTCATACAACTTTCTGAGACCAAATATAGCTGTGCATTACAAGTATTTGTGTTATTATTTTGAACAAAAGTAGATGAAGCATTTTGAAACAGTCACTTGAAATTTATAGGCGCTAGGTAACTTTGCATGCAGAGACAGATATTTACATTTTATACTGTAATGAGAACATTACAAAACACTTGTTCATGGAAAGGATGTTGTGGTCTTGGGTAGTGTTGAACAAATATTTCGAGTCTTTGTAAGCCGAGGCCAAGACAAGGCAGACTAAAATTTCACCCGAGTTTGTGACAAGACCAAGACCTTTGATTTGTGGTCTTAAGACCAGTCTCAAGTACCACAACACTATGCAGTAGTTAAAACAAAGTTTTCATTCATTCCGGTATCAGTATCAGTATCAGTGGAATTGCCTGCAGCAAACTACTGAGAACCCAAAACTTGCAAGGTGAGGATAAACTGAGGCATTTTTGGTCCAGATTCAAGGAGAGTCACTACCAGTTGATAGCCGTCATTATGCACGATCATGCGATGTTGATTTAAAGCGGGAGTGGGGACCGGATACCGCAGCACTTATAGTATCCACTCAGGCAAAGACACCAAACATCAAACATTTAAATGTATTACTAATTAAAACAACTGCTGGAACTTATTTGCATTAAGCATTCATGACCAAAAGCTACATGCTGTTAAATACTATATATATAATTTCACGTGTTGTATTAAACACAGCAGCCTCGAATTTAAATTGGGAACATTTTTAAACAATGCAGTGTTTAAAACTAACTAATTCAGGGCTTACGGTTAAGCAGCGACATCAGATCGATCCATTGAGCTGTTAAGCTTAACATGGACATGGGACTGACGTCTGAACTCTATATACTATATCGCTTCTAAGCTCAGTGGGGTAACGTTATTCTTCAGGAAGTGTAAACTATTGGATAGAGCTCAGGAAAGGCAACATCTGAAAAGTATTTCCAACTGGGAATAGCATAGCATGTGAAGTAACTGACAGAATTTCACATCCACAACAACCGAGCATTGCTAGTTAACTAGTGCAATAAATGTCTTCGCTTTGGTCATGAATCCTTTAGCTTTCTGACGGCTACTGTACTCTGCCTGGTCAACACAATGGTGGCTCATTGTTGGTGTTATACTCACCGCACCTGGTTTCATGATGTACTTTTAAGTGTCTTATCAGTTTATCGGTGTTAAGATTATTTGCTTTGCTTTGCCACGAGGCACACTGGTTTTACAGACTTTGGATATAGCACTGACTTGGCCTGAGACAGTGAAAAACTGCCAGGCGAGATCACATGTTTCACTTTAGTGCACGTTTCCCCCAGTGTGCACTTGGCTCATATATTTTGTCTCATTGATCAAATCTCCATATCAGAGGGGATAAAACAAATTCACATATTTATACCAAAATCCTGATCTACAGCTGGTCAATCCTCCCATGCCTAAGAGACACAGCTCCGGTGCCCGCTGTATGAGTGATTGTGCTCTGTTGTCCACTCTGCTCTGTGTAAAGGGATGCAGCAGTGTAAATGCCTCTCCAGAAGGTGCCTGATGACTGTACAGCGAGCCCACGCTGGGCCCCTGGTGAGCACTGAGCTCAAGGCCCACGGCACACACACACATACACACACAGGACCCAGGCATGATGCAGCTCTTCACAGCACTCTGCTGCACGTGGATCCATAGAGAGGACAGCTCACTGCTGCAACATGCCAACATCTAGCTCCCACTCCTCTCAACTTTGCTCAAATGCTAATTCAAAGTAGGTTAACACTGTAAATCATTTATAGACCTTCAGGCTGTAGTTGATTTATTATTTAATGTACTGAATTATACAAAATCAACAGTTTCAACCAAGTATTCTTAGAATCATCGTATCAGAAGGGTTAATCATGGCGACGTTTTGGCTTTACCCGTGGACTTTTTTTTTCTGAAGAGTTTTGAACAGAGTGTCTATTTTTATTAATTTTGAAGGTTGCCATATCTAAGTGCTGGTCTCCGAAGAAGAATATATGGTTTTTCAATGTGTGTGCCATGTTTCAGCTTCTGTTTGCAGCACTGCAGTGCAGTTACTGATGATAAATCATTTGCACAAGATATTTTCCCCACATTCTGTCTATCTAAGACGGTAGATTTAGAAAAAAAAAACAGCCAGATTCACATCTGTAGACATTATTAATGCCCTTGATTAATTGATGTAATTCATTAGGTAAGAGCAAACATCTCTTTTCATCTTCCATCCATCCATTCTACGTACCGCTTATCCTACACAGGGTTGTGAGGAGCCTGGAGCCTATCCCAGGGAACTCAGGGCACAAGGCAGGGGACACCCTGGATAGGGGGCCAACCCCTCAGAGGGCACAATCTCACACACATTCACTACAGACAGTTTGGAAACGCCAGTGAGATTGTCTTTGGACTGGGGGAGGAAACAGGAGTACCCGGAGGAAACCGCCGAAGCATGGGGAGAACTCCGGGATTCGGTCCCCCAACCCCAGAGCTGCGAGGCAACAGTGCTAACCACTAAGCCACCGTGCTCCCTCTCTTTTCATCTTATTATTCTTGTTGCAGTTCGTATTCAGGTGTCTGTCCTTCAAGTGAACCACCTTATGTGTGACACATCTTGGAGTTAAGATTAACCATCTTTTTTTCAGATCAAATGTTGGAGTCATTTGTGGAAAAATATTTGAGCATAGCCCTCGTGCTACATTCCACTGCTGTCAAAATGGCCACGTGTAGTTTACACTGATATTTAGTAGCATGTGTCACTGCTGTCCTGTACCTGTCTGAAAATGATTTCATTACAACTAAAATTGTATCCTAACACTGCTTTCAGGATTAAGTAAAAACCGGGAAACCGGAATAACTCTTCTGTACATTCATCTCAACATGTTAGAATACGTATGTTAAATGTTCATAATAGCACTAATCGTTGGCCATGCTGATAGTTCGGTAAATGTAGACAGTCTTATAACACCATGGCACTTTTCCGTTTTTGCTCATTGTTAAATGAAATCCAGGTTGAAATGGCTGAGAATAATACAGCATGACATTCCGGCACCTTCAGTTGGATTTGAATTTCTATATTGGACTATTTATCTTGTAATTAATTTCAGCTGGCAGCCTTTCTAGTCCAATTTCATGCTAAATCCCTGCTGTAGAGAGCTACAGGCTTGCGTGAGTTTCCAAGGTCACGGGAATTCTGTTAACGTGCACAGAAAATTATATCATAGACCTTAATGGTCATGTGTAGCACCTTTGGTTGAATGATAAAGATGGTTTCACTGTTCGGGATTTGAAACAACCACAGATATGTGGACATTTTGCATAGTTATATTACAGTGCTGTTGAATTCTTGAGTCTGTCCGGTCAGAAGGTGTTGATTCATTTTCTATAACAGCATAGCCCTGAGATTAGTGCCAACTGTAAGGCAAATTACAGTTTTCTGCCGTGGAAAGTCTTCAAGACAAAGCACCTTCCAGTTTCTCAGCTACGTTTTTTTTGTCTTGTTAACTTCAAGAGAGAATAAGACTGAAGCTGGTGAGGGAATGACTGCTTTAACGTGAATGATAACAGAATTTCCAGAACAGACGTTCCACAACATTAAATGTAACCATAAATGGATAAAAAAGCACCGTGTCATTCTTTAATGAGTAAAAATGGAATTGCTGGCAAATCTCCGACATTTGGGCATTTTGAGTGTATGGGTCAATTCTTTTTTCTTACTGTTTCAAGGTCGTTGATGTACTGAAACGGGAAAGAAAGCTTTGACGCTTTACTTTGTTAAATAATGTTAAATATGACAGTATATTAAAGTGCTATAACGAACCCCTTGTCTGTGTGTGTTTGTGTGTAATAACCCAGATTTGCAGCTCTCTCCTGAGTATTCCCATCTGATTTGAATTGTGTTGTGCGCTGCGTAGTGTACATGATGTGTAGATATTTTCCGCTCACAGGCGAGCTGCACAGCCTGTACCACTTGCAAACACATCACCAGCTACTCGTGCACATGCCTGCCAACAGGCTTCCAGTTAATATGTGTGTGTGTGTGTGTGTGTGTGTTTTTTTATTATTATTTCATGCAGCTCATCATGACATGGACTTAACTGCACAAGTTTCTGGATTTTTCTGTCTGATTCACATATTAAGAGTTAAACTAACCTCTTCATGTTGAGTTAAGAGTTTTACAGATTTTTCCATTGCACTGGCCTTAAAATCAGAATGACATTGATTACTAGAAAGCTTTTGCACCACACGTTTCTGCTGGAAAACCCATTTGCTTGTAAATTAAAAGCACTTTTTTTTTTGGTTTTAGTGCTGCTGTCCTGTCGGGGAAGACTAAATAAACGTTCAATTAGACGTCCTGTCTTTTCAGTACTCTAACAGAAGATAGGACGGAAATGATAAAGATTACGGACTAAGAGTGTATCACTTTCACTATTTGAAATACTATTAAAAAAATTAAACAACAACAAAAGGTTGTTGAAACCAAGTTCAAAATTGTCTGTGCATATTCTATTATTGTCTTGAAATAAAATAGTATTTTCCTGAACAAATCAGTTTATATAGTATTAAATTACAACTTTTTAAAACCAATCAATTGTAACACATAAAATATCAAAAATCAAATCAAACCTTGACCACACAACTGAATCTGAACACGTGTATTATTAGCCCACTATAAAGAATCCTCTGTTTATGGTAATAATCAGTGATGGCTGGTCATGATATAAAACGTGATGGCTAAATTCTAACATCTATCAATATCTCTACAATGAAACTATTCAGGTTGAACAATGAATTATATCACAAAGTCTCACTGATGACATAAGAAAGATGTGGGATAAACTGTTTCTGTTTTTTTAAGTGTTTATAGTTGGTAATGCTCTACAGGGTTCATGCTGGCTTCAAATACCAAACACGGTAAACAGAAAGGTTGTAACTATCATTCAAACTAAAAAAAATGGACCATGCTTAGTCTGTCTACTTTAGTTACTTCTCCAAAGGCATTTTACATTCATTGCACCTATGACCATATTTCACAAGCGCCTTCTCATCACTGCTGATGACATGTTACGGATATGTCAGCGAAGTGGGCGGAAAACTGTCAGCTCAAACGGAGATCACTGTATAATCACCTGACACAGCTGCCACTGACAGTCTGCATGAATCTACAGTCTGGGCTAGAAAGAAATCAGCCCCAGCCTCGCTTCTTCATACCATTGTGTGTGTTTTTCTTACAGATAATGACGGTGCTGTCGCGCTTTCTTCCAGAAAAAACTTTTGTTTTTGTTACCAGCAAATAATGTGATGGAGATGCAGAAAATGAAGCATTATACTGATGTCTTTTTTTTTTGTTTGAAATACAGGGTGGGCTCAGCCCTGCTAGCACATTTACACCAGCTGTCCCTGCATACTAATATAGGTTGGTAGTCATTTTTTAGTCCCTTGGAGATTTAGGGCTGAAGATTTGGTGCAGGTAAAACAGTGAAAGGTCAGTAAGTTGGAGCGGCATGGGGGACTTGTTGAAACAAAGGTCTTTCCGGAATAGGCACGATACTGTTATTATAAATCGCAAGCAGCTCAGGTATC
Organism: Pangasius sanitwongsei; assembly: GCA_037576675.1. Classification (NCBI taxonomy): domain Eukaryota; kingdom Metazoa; phylum Chordata; class Actinopteri; order Siluriformes; family Pangasiidae; genus Pangasius; species Pangasius sanitwongsei. Next base: position 18,457,274 of record CM075020.1, on the reverse strand, counting down.
AAAAAAATTCCTCGAGGTTTAAACAAATGAAAAATAAGCCTACTTGGTAAACAGCTCCAAGTTGGCAAAGGCAAATTAATCAGTTATTCAGATTGAAAGTGCTTGCTTTCCTACTGATCAAGCAGTAAGATATGAGTAAATTAAAGAGAATTAACGAAGCTTGTTGTGGTTCTGCTGGCCATCTCCTGCATTACTTCTAGTAGATGACCAGACGATTCATCTCTTTCTACATCTCCATCATCTGCATAGAGCTGAATTATGCATTGCTTGGTGAGTGATTTAATATTACCATGATTCATTGCAGCACAGGCTGAAAGCAATCTGCACTATTACTGAAAGATTTTGAAGCTAACTTTCTTTCATTCTCACTCAAATATGTTAAATTCTCAGTTCTCTAAAAAAAAAACTCCTTAAGACATCATGAGGAAGAAACCTTGAGAGGAACCGGACTCAAAAGGGAACCCATCCTCCTCTGGGTGACTCCAGATACTGGGGTTATAAATCATTAGAGTATATAGGTGCAGAAGCGTGAAGTCAAACTGTAGTGTGTTGACAGGATGAGGAGTTCATATGAGCAGACTGTAAATAAGGTGAGTACAGGACAGTCTTTAAGAGTACAGTAGCAGTTCTTCTTTAAAGTTTACACTCCTGAATTATTCATGGACAAGTCTTAAGATAGAGAACAAGGAACAATGCATCGAAGTTCAGTTGTATTGAAGCGCTAAGTTCCTTAATTTTCACTCAGACATTTTCATATTTTATTTGGGAGCCACAGAATCTCTAGGGCTGGTTCATAGTAGACCCGTGGTAGCCCACTCTTCATCACGTTGTAATTAGCAGTTTTCAAAAGGCCTCACTATGCTATTCCGGGAGCGCTGATAATTACTGTTTTGCTGCCAGCCCTGAGAGAGAAGTGTAGGGCCTAAAGGAAGCAACAAATTGAAATATGTTTTTTTTTCACTTGACAGGTGCTAAAGAGAAGCAAACATAACGTTTTTAGTAACATAGGTTACAGAGATTAAGGTTTAGAGAGAGGTCACAAACAACCGGAACAGAAATTTAACTGGAAGAATCAGGGCTTTTGGAATGAAGGTTTTTAGAAAAGAGACCAAGATTAATCAGTTTCAGTGTTTTTACGTAAGAGTAGTGGTCATTGGTCACAATGCGTCATGACAACCTTTTATAAAGGCTTTCTCCTGCTTTCGTCAGTGTGGATGTTGACATGAGTCATGACCCCATAATGATAATAATGAGTCATTTTTATTTTCTCTGATTCTAAATTAGTGTTCGGGTCCTGGTTACGTCACATCATCACAAAAACGTGACATTAACATGCAAGAGTTGCACTAAGATACAAATTAATTTGTCATGACGTCATGCCCTCTCGGCGCTGCTTTTGTACTTTTGTTTCGATTTTGCCACACGTCTTGGTTTGGGTCCCGTGTCCACCCCGTCCCGTCACTGTTCTGTTACCGAACGCATTCACGTGTTCTGTGTTTGATTCGTGCTTGGTTTGTCTTTTTATATCCACTTATCCACTTGTGTCATTGTTCTTCATGAAGTCTCGTTGCAGTTCTGAGCATTATGTTTTCTATTTTCCGTTCCATGCCCTGAACCTTGCCTGTGTTACTGGCTATGATTAGGGATTATTAAGTTGTTACTACATGACTGTCCCCTGTCCCCAGCTTTCACTTTTGAATTTTGAATTTGTGATTCTTGGATTCCCCTTAATAAAAAAACACACTACCGTTCTTGTATATCACATATTAGGTTCTAACATAACACGTCACAACACAATATTATGTCAGCAATCTGTCATTTGATTCAACTGTTAACTAATGTGTGCTGGAATAATCCTTTATAAATGTTTAATTATGATCAGTACCTGTGAAGGGTTTTTGTAGGTGTCTTGTATTTCTATGAACACTATGCGTCGCTGATGAAAGTTTTTTAAGAAATATTATTTATGCCTTATACCACTGTACACCTGTATTTTAATATGCAATATATTGTCTTAAAACACTAATATCTTAATATTGTACTTGTTTTTTCAGCCTTAATACTCCTTGTGGATTATATGCAGCCTGTATTGTATTCTTGTCCACAATTGTGGTTGAGATAGATCGGGTAAAACTTGATTGTGGATCGCAATTGTCATGAAGTGGCAGCCAACGCTCTTTTTGCCCTCTGGGTTTATGGGTCTAGACTTGTATTGATGTCTGATATGAAGAACTGGAGGTACTTAGGAATTTGCTCTAAGTCACTCATTACATAGCATGGGACTGCACAACAAGCATGCAGATTCCTGGGAAATTTTTTTTGCTGTTTACAATGCCTTTGCATGCAGTTGCAACGGAAATAGGCTTGGTCATATTTCTCCATTTATAACAGCCATGCTTTTGCCCCTTGGGGTGAGACTTACATGCTCACAGTCACCTAAAGCTCCCTGGCTCTTTTCATTTCCTCCATCTTAATTTCCCAGAGGCTAGACATAGTGACCTACAAAAGCCTTAATTTTTCACAGCACTCATAAATGTGGCGTCAGGAGGGTATTGTCAAGGGCATGTTTTTAATCCATTTGGCTGACTGTTGGCTTCAGAGGTTTGCTAAAACCTAATAATGTCTCCCACAGACATGTATCTGCCTTGGAATTGTCAGGAGGGTTGCCCACAAAACAACATATATGAGAAATTGATATGAGAAATCAATCAGGCATAGCTCCATGCCTTTACGTATGGCCTAATCCCAATCTCCTCGGGACTGCAACTGCTTCTTTCATCTCAGCTGAAAACTTTCCTCCTTAGACAATATTCTTCTTCTTCTACTCCTTAAGGAGTTTTTGTTTCATTTACCAAATTTAATTTTTTTAATTACATACAGTACTTTTGGAAGTGACATTGCATGTGAGAAAGGCACAATATAAATTGAACAAATAAAAAAAATAAAATAAAATGAGATTGGACTAAAACACGATGGGATGGTACGTTGCCACCCTGAAGTTTTTACAATAATTGTTTTCCAATAACTGCACGTCCTAAAGTGTTTTATTTCTATTATACAGCAAAAGATGCCACCGGTTACAATTTTAATGATTAAAGAATGACTTGGCATACATTTTATCCCTTTCTAGTTACATTTAATGTGGCATGTCTTTAAGACGAGTTAGTTCCAGTTATGACTAGATTATTATTTTTTTTGCACTGTGCTTCTTTACTTTATTTTATTTTTATATTTTATTTTGTTGTCTCGTTACAGAAAACTGTATAAGCGGTTACTATAGTATGCTATAGAAATGTAATGTATTAGAACGATCAGAATTGAGACTTCAACAGCTCCTGCTAATGCTGTTACCAACCTCTTGCTATTCTTGCCTTAAGTTAGGAAACATAGCTAGGTATATTTCAACATTGTTTGGCAAAGTCAGTGTTGGAAAAGACAGCACAATAGATCTGGATTTACTGAGAGTGCCAACTGCAGCATGAGATGATGGACAGCATCTCTCTCTCTCTCTCTCTCTCTCTGTCTGTCCTTTATTTCTTGGCTTTATTTACATACCCAGACACTGAGATTTTAATGAATCTCCACATAAAAAAAGCCCTTCATACTCTTCACACACAAGCAAAAAAAACAACAACCTAATACGTTTATTTTTATTAGTTTGAAGGGTTTGTTAGATTGCGCAGTGACACTGAAGGAATGAAGCATTGAGGAGGAGTGGGTGAGCTCCAAAAGAGACTGTCAAATGGGAGCATCAGATGACAGCACTGCAGAAATGTTCATCATGCCTCACGCTTGCTGGCTCTCCCACTCTCCTCACTGTGGGAACTGTGGTCCAGCTGTTCTGCCCCCTCATTTTCTCGGATTTCATACGTGAATAACTAAAGAATCTTAAAGACCCCACAGCGACCTTTGAAATTCAATTAAGAATTCTTTTGTGAAGTTTCCCACATGGTCACGCTTTTAAAACTTCTTGCGATGGTTATAAGAGCTTTACTTAACTGAAGTGAAGTGACTTGTGGCCAAGTATGGTGATCCATACTCGGAATTTGTGCTCTGCATTTAACCCATCCAAGTGCGCACACACACAGTAGTGAACACACACCCGGAGCAGTGGGCAGCCATTTTAGCCGGGGAGCAGTTGGGGGATCGGTGCCTTGCTCAAGGGTCTCACCTCAGTCGTGGTATTGAGGGTGGCAGAGAGCGCTGCTCATTCACTCCCCCCACCTACAATCCCTGCCGGACCCGAGACTCGAACCCACGACCTTCAGGTTCACCTTCGGTCTGACTCGCGAACCATTAGGCCACGACTGCCCCCTAAAGGTAACTGGTGTGTTGTTGAAACTTGTGGTAAATACACTGGGCCTCATTTATCAGTCTTGTGTATGAATGTTTTCATAGGCTAAACTGAAAAAAAAATTCCCACCAGATCTACAACGGTGACGCTGTTTTCTTTGTACTCGTGTACGTATGTTGATAAATACTATATACATGTCACATTACCACTATTCATGGCACTGCTGATTTGCGTTTAGTGACAACTACAGAAATCCATAAAAGAGCAAAGCTCATAGAGAGCTGAAAATGACAAAAGAGCACCTCCTGGTACAAAAGAGCACTAGCCTGGTGTGCACTAAACCTTCCAGCAATGCAGCTCAGCCACTTCAGTGCATTGGCTACCATAGATATACACTAACTGGTGCTCATTTTATATGGTATTTATTTTGTCCTCATTGAATGGCTAGTCATATTTGATTGAATTTATTGATTTTTGATCGCTTCCTTTCAAGTCATTAATATGAAAACAGAGTTTCACAACATTTCATTATATATATGTGTGTGTAACTAAAATAGGTTTTGCAAACTTGATTTATTTGTATATAAAATTGCAGTAACTCGTGTGAATTATACAACTGCAAACTGATCAGTCGAGGTTAGTAAGTCTCCTTGAAATTTACACAAATGCAGGAGCTCTTATAGGATACAAAAAAAATTTTCCGAACCAAATGGATTTTCATGAGTACCACATTTCTTGTGTAAATGCTCCTGCAAATTATGTAATAAATCTTTGAAGGTCTCTAGTTAGACTATAAATATTTCCTTTAAGTGTAGTTGTGTGTTTAGTGTGGTTAATATGGAATATCCACTGATGATGGTAACATGGGTAAAGGAGATGGCAGTTTTACTAGAGTGGATACTGTTACACACACACACACACACACACACACATATATATATATATATATATATATATTTCCTGGGGATGAAGACTGTATTTGTATTGAAGCACAGCAATGAAAAAATAGATCTATATCTATATATCTGTATATAGTTAGCTATATACTTATATATCTGTCTGTTTATCCACATGTCTCTCCACCCATGTAGAGCAAATTTAATGACTGTAAAGTAGAATTTGTACAGATGACCTTATCAAAACAAGACGAGGCAAGCCTAATTGTACTGGACTGCCTTTGATTGCACAGCCGTTATCATGTCCAGGGTCCAGGATTTCAGACAGGGTGTCAGGATTAGATTGTTAATTTGTATCTTACTGCTGAGAAAAATGTCTAAAGGACTAGAGGTGCAAGACACTGCATTTTAATTTTAAAGGTCTCGTCAGCTAGGGCTCAGAATTTCACATAGCCGTATGATTTTTTTTTTTTTTTATTGAAATATATTAACTGTCTGTGCTGAAGCTGTCTGTGCTGTCTAAAATGTCTGTGCTGAAAAATAAAAGCTATAGGTTAGATCCATCACATTGATTTAAAGATTGCACTCTGATATTAATTACCTATAAGATCATGTGATGGAGCTGATTTAGATATGCAAATCTTAATTAGCCTTCAATTCTATAACGCCAGAGACAGAACCAGTGTAAAACTACACTATGCATTGCATAAATGTGCAGTGAATTAAAGATGGTTTATGGCTTGCAATATCATACATTTATACTGAATATTAAAATTTAAGTTTTAATCATTTATCCAAAATAATGTTTTTCATGCACTGATATTTAGCTTAATATTACGTTTCTTATAAAAAGAAATGCACATAAACATTCACCATCTTTAAACCAACTTCAAACAGGAATTCACACGGCTGCCTAAATGCTAAATGGCTTTCAGTTTACTATTTATTCTCACCTTATAGAGTATAACATAATAATGTACTACATACAGTATGTAATGTGTTATATTTTCAACATTCAACATTCGGCTACAGAAAAGGTCACAGTTTTCATAATGTGGTGATTCAGTTCAATTTTGTTTGTATAGCGCTTTTAACAATGGACATTGTCACAAAGCAGCTTTACAGAAATAAATACATTCAGGATATAAACTTTAAATGAAACTGAATTTTTGAATTTATCCCTAATGAGCGAGCCAGAGGCGACGGTGGTGAGGAAAAACTCCCTGAGATGATGTGAGGAAGAAACCTTGAGAGGAACCAGAGTCAGAAAGGAACCCATCGTCATCTGGGTGACACCCGATAGTGCGATTATAAATAATTCACTTCTATAACTGTGTACTACATGATCAAATAGTTCAATTGTGTAACCAGTACACAGTAATTCATCACAGTTTTCACATGAAGTCTATTTTGTTGAACATCCGCTGTCCACTGATGGAGACTTGAGTGCAAAACTGTTCATGGCAATTGCAGTCCTAAAGCTATCATAGCAATTGTAGTCATAAGCCATAGCATAACATAACTGTTCATATGAATTGTGGTCCAAAGCCATCTTCATGGTTTCTAAAAAAAAACCCATTTATTTATTTATTTAATTAATCAGTATTTAATCAGTAATCTCAATAATCTTCAGGCTGTCCATGTCGGGGCATCCTCAGCAGCAGTGAGTGATTTCCAAGTGATGAGAACTCCAACCAGAAGTAGGGCATCAGGATGGATCAGGCAGGTCTGGAGAGAAGAAG
>CM075020.1:18425366-18450242 GCA_037576675.1 Pangasius sanitwongsei | reverse complement strand
TTGTCTAAAGAAACAACCAGGTTAGAGATGAAATCTGCAAATTCACAAAGGAATTCAGAATATGGCCCTGGGGGTCTATAAATAATAAATAGCGGAATCGACTGGGTAGACTTATTTTTTGTGGCTACGTATGTTATGTTAGTATAAAGAACTTCAAACATGTTGAATTTATTACCAGGTGTTTGTGTGATGCCTAGATTAACATTATAAATAACTGCGATACCTTCTCCTCTGCCAGACGGGGCTGATGAATGTAACTGTAACCGGGAGGACTAGCTTCATTTAATGCTACACACTCATTTGGTTTAATCCACGTTTTTGTTAAACACAGTACATTAAACTCCTGAACAGTAATGGTTTCATTAACAATAAGCGCTTTAGATGTAAGAGATCTAATATTTAACAGTCCTCAACACAGTCTCAATATTTTGGAACCTAATTGACGACTCAGTGCAGCTAGCAGATGGTCGGTTTAGCCTGCTTGTCTGCTCCCTGGCCTTGGCTCTGGATACTGTCCCATCCTAACAGGCCAGCCAATTATCTATGAAGCCCACATGGGTTTCGAGCACTGCCTGGACATCCATTAGTTCAGCGACCATAACCTGCTGTAAGCTACAATCGATACTTGTTCAGAACTAATCATGGACTGCAGATCTGTTTTGCATCACTTCTGCAGTATGCAGTTTTTATACACTACAATATTGTTTTTACAAAAGCATAATCAAATAATAGTGAGTCTGTGGAATCTATGGATCTTGTTTCTTTGTTTGAAGCATTTTACATTTAGTTACATGTATACAGCCTGGGGAAAATGTGAGGAAATGCCAAAAAAAAAAAAAAAAACTCACCACAGAGGCAAAGCCTTTTCCCACAGGTTTTTGGAATGATCCATTATTATTGCAAACTTTTTTCTCGGTGGACAATCACGAGTGGTCACCTATTTTGTTCTTCAACATCTGCCTGAAATCTAAAATTTAGATTCCTAATAACCTCCGAGCTTAGATATGACCTAGACACAACACATGATCCTTTAGGTGACTGAAATTAACTTTATAATTGGCTTTACTTCACTTTTTTCACTACTTATGTTTTTTTTAACCTGACCTCTTACTGGTAAACAGCATGAAAATGAATAGTTGGGATATTATGAAAATTTCTTGTAAGAATGGATAGTTGAGATATTATGTTAACAATTTGAGCCAATGTATTAGCACCTGAATTAGCCTGTCCCGGCTGAGACCTTCATTCCTCTTTCCTCTCCTCACTGTGGCCCTGAGGATGTTTTATGTACAGGGTGAGAAATGTTCCTCACTTAACAACTTCTGCTCATTTGGCAGCAGCAGGTGCTGCTCTGTGGGTCGCATCCGAGTGTCAGCTCAAAAATATGGCATGTTTCTTCAAGGTTGTTTAGTGGAGCCCTGAATCAGCACTCATGTTGACATGGTGAATTGTATCACACTCGCATATATTACTCGAAACTTTGCATTTCCTGAGTGCAGTACTTCATGTGCCTCCTTCCTTCCCACTCCAGCTGCTTATAATTTACTCATGCCGCCTTTTTAATCTCGCGATCCAGATATAATGAAATATGCCATTTCTTTTGTAGCCCATCTTCAAAGCATTAAATGATACCCAGTTGAATTGTTTGCAGATTCTTTGTTGAGAATGATTTAGAGAAAGCCAAATGGTGAAGATGTACTGTATGTGTTCTGTTTAAAAAGTGAAACAAGCATATTCATGTATTTTATGGACAAGCTGCTTGATTCTGAGCTTCGGGTTACTTTCTGTGTGGAGTTTCACATGTTCTAATAGTGTCTATGTGGGTTTCCTCTGGGGTCACTGGTTTCCTTGCGCCTCAAAAAAAAACATGCAGGTGGGTGGATTGTCGATTCTAAATCGCTGCTAGGCGTGAATGAGCGTGCGAATGTGTGTTTAGTGCCCCGCGATTGGCTGGTGTCCCATCCAGGGTGTGTTCCTGACTCATGCCTGTTGTTCCCGGGATAGGCTCTGGATCCACCATGGCCCTGACCAGGATGAAGTGGTTGCTGATGATAATAAATGCGTTGAGGTTTCAAAGCAAGCTAGCTAACATCACATACAAACAGTGCTATCAAGTTCAAAACATGACATAAAGGAAACATATTTATTGCACTCATTTCAACTAATAGATTGCGTTATTTGTCTGTAACTCTAGTGCCACACTCGACAACACCCACAAAAAATGTCCACCTTGATTTAATCACAGGGTCTACAGTGGATTGAATCTTTAACATGAGTAATTTGTAATTTAATGAATGTGTAATTTGGGGGGTTTCTACCTAAAAGTGAAAAATACAGGGTGCTGCAAAACACACTTCATGAATAATGACTGCATGTGCAATTTAAAATGAATGAAAATTATTAAAACTACGGAAACTTGTTTTTTTCTATTTGAAGACAAAAAACAAAAAGAAGCATGACTTCTACTGACTTCTACTGTCTTAATAAGAGAAATTTCCTTGAAAACATCAGTTAATATTTATTTGAGATTTCAGATTTTCAGAACTTACTGATACATATAACTGATAACGTTGGGGTATGATTTCCACCACTGTAGTTAAATTAAGAAAACATATCAGACACTCCCTGGCTGTGATATACTGGCTTCCTGGACCCCACTTTAAGATCCACTGTAATACATTTTCAGTAGAGCACACCTCATGTCAATACTCTTTTATTTTGTGTTCATATCATATTTTGAGCATGCCGTGGCTATTGAGAACAAATAGCACATTCACTGTATTTCTATGTGATGTCATTTGCACTCTTTTTTGTAAATCACCTGTAATGTTCCCACTAACTGCACAGGCAATTGATCTGATTGTACAAGCAAATTGGGCCTTTTTTATTTGGAATCTCAGTACATCAGATCACATCTGGACAGAAGAAATGTGGCAAATCTTAGAAAAAATAAACCAATACAGCAAGAAGTATTGTAGATACAATAGGTATAAATCAGTGATGTCTGATTGTGGTATTCATGTGATATTAGATATCTATTAATGGCTCTACAATGAAACTATGGTTAAGCAATGTCACAGTGATGGCATAATAAGAATGATGTACGGCAAACTATTACACGCACTTAAAGACAGATAGACAACTGCATTCGTGACTTCTAATGTTTTATGTTTCAAATTTGCAATGCTGTACCAGGCTCATGCCATGTTTCTTCTGAATGCCAGTGAAAAAAGTTCCTACTCTTTCATTCAAGAAAACAAACAAACAAACAAAAAAACATTTATGGTTCTGTTTTCTGTCCTTTAGGTAATTTGTACTTTGATTGAACAATGTGTGCTCAGTGTATCTACTTTTGCTTTCTTATCCGAAGATCTGTGTATATAGATACATATTGTTGGTTGCACACTTGGTTGGTTGCACACCATTGTAAGACATTTGTTAACACCAAATAATCTAATGTGTATGCCAGAAATTAAACTTTATATTGATGTTTTTTATTATTTGAAGAGAAATTTAGGAGGCTTAGCCTTGTTAGCTTATTTAGACCAGCCAGCCACCCCTGCTGCAAATGTAGAAACGTACCCAAAAATAGAAACCCAATTCCAAATTGACTTACCTAATTTTAATGTTAAACAGCTCCCAGCCACTGAGCACGCACAGTTGGGCCGTGTCATTGATGGATGCAGCTTGCTCCTGGTCCTGTCCTAAAAGATGATGTGTGTTATTGGGTTGCCAGTCCTACTTTAGCCATTTGTTTTGCCATTGGGGCTGAAAGTAGGCCAGACTGTGCCTGAGAGCACGCATGCCAAATGATTCAACAAGTACCTACCTTACAGTGGACGCTCCAGGGTTCCTTTGGGGTTTTTCACAACTGGACCGTCATTAAAGAAAAGAATTCTCTTTTCTCCTCTCCTTGAACAGCTCTTTGCTCCTCCATGAGTATGTGTATATTCAAACAGGTGAGAGTCTGTATGTAAGAGAATTGGTAGCTTTTTATTTTTAGGTAGTATGATGTAAATCTGGTGGTAGCCAGAACACGTCTCAAAGTAGGTCTTGCAGACTCATACCAAGGTAAGCTTCAGCTAAAATGGGCAGCCTGTCCCAAATATTCTCACACAAACAGCAAGTTTAATACATTATATTTTGCCCTGGATACTATTCTTCTGGTTACTGCAACAGTGAACATCTTGTGGTGTCTAGTCAGTCCCATGAGCTTTCAGTACAAAGAGAGGTATTAAGGGCAAAAAGTCACACAGATAACCTTTGAGGAGGAAGAGGAGGAGTTTGGGAAGAAGAGCATGCTGAACCAGGCTAATCAGAGCAGGGAAATGAGGCAAGTCCTGTGTGGCACAGCTCCGCCTGTAGGCCAACTCGTCCTTGACAGCTTTGATGGATAGAGCTATCCGATTTCCGGAAAAAAAAGACAAAGAAGCGGAGAAAGTGGCAGACACACTGCAGGTGTGTCTCTGTGGGGTTCTTCCTCTGCATTGTTTGCTGGATTGCAGCAACAGAGATGGAGGACAAGAAAAAGACACCTGGAGGAAAAGAAGATGGAAGAGGTCTCACTTGCCCCTTCTTTGTGTGACCCTTAGAAAGACTTTTCATCTTTCTTCTTAACTGTATAAACTCCCAGGGCCTTACATTTCTCACTCTGACAACTACAAACCTTTACTGTTTGCTTCACTGTGGTTATTAAATAATTCATAGTGGTTGTTAAAATGCTGTAATGCGAATAACAGAAAAATAAGCTGGAATTTTAGGGGGATAAAAGGTTCACACTTGTGGGCAAAAAGTGTTTCTCTTCAGGGTTCTTAGGATAGTTAAGGTGTTCTAAGTTTGCTAAAGGGGTTACCTCAGGGAAAATCCTAATTAGCTAGAAAGGTTCCCCCCTCCCAGATAACCTTTAAAATGCTCTGGAAAAGCCCTAAAATATTACAAGAAGATAAAGTCAAAATTAAAAACCCTGGTAGACATTAAAAATCTTGCTAGGCAAAAAATAGTTTAGTTAAGAAACAAACAAAACACCACATGAACCATTGGCTAGTCGAATGTTGTAATAGTCTAATTAATATCAGAGAAAATGTAAATATTAAGGCAAAAATTTGCGAACGATTGACATTTTCACTGGTTAACTTACACATTTTTTAAATTAGTATAAAGTAAATCTGGTGGGTAGCAGGATCACATCTCAGAGCAGGTCTTGGTAGGTTCTTTGGATAGTTAATACGTCTTACGCTGCTAAATTTCTACTTGTTGAAAACAAAACCCTCAGCTGTAGGGTTCTACATAGTATCATGGAGTCAAAACCACTTTATTACAATTATACATACCACACAAGAAATAAAAACAGTTATGTAGAAAAAGCAAAATTACAAACACAATAGCGATCTAAAACACAATATAGATGTACTTAAGAAGTAAAGTACTGATGGAATTGTAACCCACAGCTTGTGAAGTCGTGTAGATCTGGGTCAAGTACAAAGAGAGTACCACAAAAAATACACATTAAGGTCAATAATACAGTATATTCAAGCCTTAAGGTGCAGAAAGTGATTGAGTGAGGGTTCACTAGAGGGACAAACCAAATTCAGTTTAATTCAATTTAATTGTATAACACTTAACAGTACACATTGTAACAAAGGAATTTTACAGAAATCCAGATGTGGATTTATATTTATACCCCTAATTACCAGCCTGGATGCAAGAGTGGCCGGAAAACACTAACAGAGATGACATGAGAAAGAAACCTTGACAGAAACCAGATACAAAAAGGAAGCCATCCTCTTCTGGGTGACTTATTTCTGGGTAACTCTTATACAATTGTATACTATCAAGTGAAACAGCACTAAATATGTTGAAATGTTCAGCATGAGCATCAATCACAGTCTTTGTTTACAGCACCAGTTGTTAGGTCTTAGGTCTTCTTTTTGGGAAGTGTAAATCTTCAGGGTATCCATGTGGGACCATCCACAGTAGCAGAATATGAGTCACAAGTTCAGAAAGCTCTAAGCAGAAATAGAGCATCAGGATAAATCAGGTAGATCCGGAGGGTGAAGGAACACAGCAGTAGAAGTGTGTCAGAATCAGGCACTGACATCACGTCAGGCAGCAGGAGGACACAGGAGTAGAGCTACACACACACACACACACACACACACACACACACACACACAGAGAGAGAGAGAGCAGATTATTAGGTATGCTCTTCTCCTACAGTGCATATACAAATCAATAGACCTCTTATGGATAAATCCTTTTTATCTAAGATCACAAAGTATCACAGAAGGTAAGACCAGGAACTAGGAATTTGTAGCAGCAGCAACACTGAATTCTTCACCGACATTTTATGTCTCTTATCTGTGCTACATCTTAATAATTTGAATCTGGAAGATCACAGAGATGCAATGAGGCGAAATCCGCGGACATGAGCTAATTCTTTTTCTGTCACACGCTACAAATCAGATTTGCTCCACTCCATCTCATGCTGAAATCAGATCCAAATGTTTTTATGGAGCTTTTATGGTGCTCAGGTTATATAAGATATAAGGAGGATATAAGTTAATCGTAAACACCTTGTTAGTAAAAAAAAACCCATGGATGGGATAAGTATTGATTAATGCCAGTGTTCATTATTGGCTTATTTGGTTGGTTATTTTTTTTAAAGAATACATCAATTACTGTATATATAGTGATAGTTATGGTACTATGTAAGGAATAAAACATATTCTAGTCAGACACAACACACCACCCCCTCATTGATTATTTTCCTATAACCACACATCCTGAAGTGTTTTATTCCTTTTATACAACAGCAGTTTGCCAATGATTACAATTTTTATTTATTAAAGAATGACACAGCATACGTTTATCTATTTATACATTAAAATGTTGTGGAACGTCCAACAAACAAGATAGTTCCAGTTATCACATTATAGCAGCTATAAACAGTCATTGTCTCTGGTTCTGCAGGTTAATGCAGCTTGATACGGGTAAGGTAAATGTCTCGGTAGTGCAAAGCACAAAGTTGTCTATCCTGAAGAGTGAAAATATTTAGCCACATGTAATCAGAGCGTCTTAGTGTTGAGAGCAATTCACTGTCACGGCTGCTTCATCACACAGAGAGGGAGGTGGTTTGAGTCTGCATATACGCAGGCATGTTTGCGTGTGGGAGAATCAACTTAATCAGCTTATTAAAGGAAAGCAAGCCTCGTATTGTGCGGCTTTGGAGATGGAACTGTCAGTTTCACTGGAGCATTGTGGATTGAAGAAAGCATTATTCATTCCTTTATATAAGGTTTTAATGGACTAAATGTAAAAGTCTATGTTAGTGTAACAGCTTTTTGTGAGGCACTTTTATTCAGTCTGTGGATTAGTTTTATAGCTGATACACTATATGGCCATATGTATGTGAACACAACTGACCATCACAACTAGATGTGCTAATACCCATGGTTTTGGAGTATCCCTTTCCAAAATCATGAGTAATAACACTGAGTTGTTCCCCCTTTGTTGTTATAATGACCTCCACTCTTCTGGGAAGGCTTTCCACTAGATTTTGGAGCGAATGCTACAGCATAGGAACACGTTCAAGCTTCTAAATTGTAGCGACAGTTTGGGGAAGAACCACATATAGCTGTGATGGTCAGGTGTCCACATACCTTTGGCCATATCGTATATTGTATCATAAATTGGAAGTGATACCTAATGTACACTACATTAGGTATCACTTCCAATTTATGATACAATATGATATAAACACAAAAGAATGCAGAGCTAGGAAAATGCACATATAAATTAAAACCCATTTATAGTTTCTCATTTAAATGCTGTTGGTATCAGAGTGTCAGGAGGTCAACTCCTTCCTCGAACTCAACTTTCCAGAACACACCACGGCATACAAACATGGCCGTTACAGACTACGATCCCCAGCACAGCACTCGAGAGTCACGCTCATCATCTCCCGAGTTTTAATCACACACACCTGATTCCAATCACACTCACACCCTACATAAACAGACCTTGGACATTCATTCAGTGCAAAGTAAAGCTCAGTGTACTTATCTGCCTTACCAAGCTGTTAGTTAGTTAGTTAGTTATCCTGGGATTTTGTCTTTGTTTCTGCTTCCTGGTTTTTGTGTCCTGGGTTTTGCTACTTTGTGCTGTTTGCTGATCGCCTGAAACTTTGCCTATTTTTGACGTCAAACTTGTCTCTCGTATTGGAACTGTATGCTTTGAACATTAAACTGTTTACACTGCATTTGCATCCATCTCAGCCCATCCGTTTTGACACAGGGCAACATGCAAAAATGTAAATCACAAATAATTTCGGAAATGAATTCATGATTTCAAGGAACTGTTCTTATTAAGAGTTTAGTAAATGTTTTTTTGCCTTAAAAAATTGTTTTTGGCAAAAACAATTTTAATACCTGCCCTTCATTTTACATTTCATAAATAAACATCCCAAATTGCACATCCATTAAAGCAGGTTTATTTGTTTATGTGAAAGACTTAATCCACTGTAAACTCTGTTATTAAATCAACCTTTTTTTGGCTGGTGTTCTTGAACTTGCACTTGTTTCTACATGAACATTATTAAATCAGGGTGTGACTATACTTTTATTGTTTTGGTTGTCTTGGCTGAAGCAACGAGTGGCTCTTCTAGTCTGAAATGGAAGTAAAGTAAGATATTTGGAATTAAAATCAGTATAGACAAAGATTTGTTCTTCTGTCTATGCTAGTCTATAGAGCACATTCTCTTTCTTGATTCAAATGTTTGCCAACAGGACCTCGTCGTGAGCGTGTGCTGAAACACTAACTATTTTCTTATAACAATGCAGAATAAAAGGCCTGCAGGAAACAGAGTTTTGTGTGAAAAATGCGTCCATGACCCAACCCACTGCTGCTGAGTGACTCGTCTGATGCACTGATGGGGAAAGTATTCTTTCTTACATTTATAAATATAGTTTCTTTCCCGAGGCAGTCAAGCTTCTCAACACCCTGCTGAACCCCAGCATACAACGGAACTGAACAGACCTAAACTAAACCTCCCCATCATCATCAACACTGTTCATATCTGCTTTAAGAAACCATAAATATGTTTCACCAAAACAAGATGGAAATGTTTTTTTTATTTACTTGACTAGCATATCCTCCTGCCAGATTGTGCTAAAAACAGTCGGTCTGTGTATAGATATCTAAAACCTCACTAGCTAAGTGTGATTTCCTCACACAGTGAATGTCAAGCTTTGACCAAGTTGTTAAATTGCTGTGTGCCATAGTGAAATGGAAATGGCCTAATCAATTAATTTTGTAATTAGATACTGGCTGTCAAAATATCAGTGGTGCTCCTGGCCCAGAGTCGGACTGGAATCTTTTTTAAATGTAGTTTTCATTTTTAGGGGTAACCAGAATTAAAGGAAAAAAATTTAGCTTTACTTGTGATTGAGATACATACAACAGAGATTCATATTTCAGTGCAGGAAAGCATGCAGTTTTCAAAACTATATTTAGTAGAAAATGTAAAAATTCCTCCATGGATTCCTGCTGTGTGCTCATCCATATACTGCTTATGTCTATTTATACAGTTTGTGCAGTTTTTGAACAACATGGCCATAGACATTTTATTCTACCACCTCACTGCTTCCAGAGAACTCCTCCTACTGTTATGGATAACATTATGTGATGAGTAGTGGACCAGCATACAAATAGTCTTTGGGTTTGTATTTGTTACCCTGCCATGCCATTTCGTCCAGTGGAAAAGCGATAAAAGTTAGTTGCAATAATTCTCAGAGGTTTAAGATGCATTATTTGTCATTTCACTGATATATGTATGTACACCGATCAGCCATAACATTAAAAGCACTGAAAAGTGAAGTGAATAACATTAATTATCTTGTTACAATGGCACCTGTCGAGGGGTGAGATATATTAGACAGCAAGTGAACAGTCAGTTCTCGAAGGTGATGTGTTGGAAGCAGGAAAAATGGACAAGCGTAAGGATCTGAGCGACTCTGACAAGGGCCAAATTGTGATGTCTAGACGACTGGATCAGGTCATCTCCAAAACAGCAGGTCTTGTGGGGTGTTCCTGGTGTGCAGTGGTTAGTACCTACCAAAAGTGGTCCAAGGAAGGACAACCGGTGAACTAGCGACAGGGTCATGGCACCCAAGACTCATTGATGCGTGTGCGGACTGAAGGCTAGCCTGTCTGGTCCGATCCCACAGAAGAGCTACTGTAGCACAAAATGGTATTAATGCTGGCTCTGATAGAAAGGTGTCAGACACACAGTGCATCACAGCTTGCTGTATATGGGGCTGCGTAGCTGCAGACCGGTCAGAGTGACCATGCTGACCCCTGTACACCGCCAAAAGCACCTACAATGGGCACGTGAGCATCAGAACTGGACCATGGAGCAATGGAAGAAGGTGACCTGGTCTGATGGCCTGGTGTGTGTGTGTGTCGCTTACCTGGGGAAGAGATAGCACCAGGATGCACTATGGGAAGAAGGCAAGCTGGCAGAGGCAGTGTGATGCTCTGGACAATGTTCTGCTGGGAAACCTCGGGTCCTGACATTGATGTGGATGTTACTTTGACATGTACCACTTACCTAAACATTGTTGCAGACCAAGTACGCCACTTCATGGCAACGGTATTCCCTAATGGCAGTGGCCTCTTTCAGCAGGATAATGCGCCCTGACACACTGCAAAAATTGTTCAGGAATGGTTCGAGGAACATGACAAAGAGTTCAAGGTGTTGATTTGGCCTCCAAATTCCCCAGATCTCAATCCGATCGAGCATCTGTGGGATGTGCTGAACAAACAAGGACAAACAAGTCCAATCCATGGAGGCTCCACATTGCAACTTACAGGACTTAAAGGATCTGCTGCTAATGTCTTGGTGCCAGATACCACAGCACACCTTCAGAGGTCTTGTGAAATCCATGCTGGGTGGAGTCCTCTGACCTCAGAGCTGCTTTGGCGGCACAAGAGGGACCTACACAATATTAGGTGCGTGGTTTTAATGGTTTTGCTGATCGGTGTATATATGTATGATATATGGAGCAACATATGAATAACTGACCTAGAATATAATTCGTTGTTTGTATTTAGTCCTTTGGTTTGTAAGAGAAGAGTGCCTACAACTGATCATTATGATAAATGGAGTTTTTTTTTTTATATCAAAGAAGTAAACAGCATAAACATTCCAGAAGGCATAGTGCGAGTTTGTCATGTATCACCATGTTTATTCCACACATTATACAGGCCATGCCCACTTATGAAGTGCAGTAATACGGAACAGAAATATTATTTTTTTGTATATCACTGAATTGACATTCAGTGAATATATTTTAAAAAGAAAATTATAATAAAAATTAAATGAACAACCTGTCTGTTCATATAGAAATGCAAAATACTCATTTTTTATAAAGCCAAAAAGCACAATCCACTTTTTTTTTTTTTTTTGCATAGTTACCTATTGTAATTTTTTTGGAAGTACATAGTAACTTATCGTTTGATAACTGTGTGTTGTTTCTAACGTGTATTTTGGAAGGAATGTATGCATAATGTTAGCTGGCTAATTATTTTTTTCACATGTGCACCAAGCAACAGTAAGAAAAAAAAAACAAAGTAATATCTGGGTGTGAATGCTACTTAATAATTAGCACTAAAGAGACCATAGAAGTCCTGCCCACTGCTTCCTGTTGGCTCTCGGCTAATGTGCTTCTTTCATGTCCTGCGTCCTTTCCCCTTCAGTGAATTCCCTTCTCCAAACAGATTTTGATTTCTATTTTATTTACATCAGCTTTAGCTGAGCAGAAAAGCTTAGTTTTGAGGTGTCTTCTGTATCACAGTAGGGGCCAAAATCATAAATGATGTGACTAAACCATAAATGTTGGCATCTCTGGTCCAGTTCATCTTATAGTGAGCTATCGTCACCAGATGGGATAGGGTCACTCACACTCAACTCAGTTTCTATTAGGGAGTTGATTAGGAAACCCAGCTGCACTCTAAATTGTAATTAGCTGACTCTATTTGAAACACACAGAAAGTCATTGCCATGGAAAAATTGAAGTACGGGAAGCAAGATCAAGATGTTGTGCCAGATAATGAGTTTGAAAGTGGTTTGAACTGCCTTTCGTATATTCTTTTCACAAAAAGCAGCATGGTGTGTAATTTCCTTCCATTTTGTCTGCAGGAGATAAAGCAGAGATCTTTAAAGTCTGCATCACACCAAAGGTCTTGTGTCTCAGTGCACTGAGAAACTCCATACAGAATTACTGAAGACTTCACAGCTCCTTGAGCTGATAAGGATAGCCAGAAAATGCAAGAATGGGACATGGGCACTGGCCATCAGCTCGCTGGAGAGGTTATCTGAAGTTTGTGCAGTTTCCCTGCCACTGCCTGAAGGATTATTTTATCTCAGATGAGCACAAAAAGGAATACTTGTGGCTTTTTTTTTGGAGTCCAGCCCTAAGGTACACAAAGCAGCAACTTAAGGGTGATTCCATGATTGCAGTGCCTTTAGCCCTTATCAGCATGCTCTTAAAAATTAAATTTTGAATTTTTCGATTATCATTTCTGAACACTGAATCTAAGAAAACCATTCCAAACATGGGTTAACCCATCCCAGGCAACTGTGTCCTTTTTTGTAGATGGTTTTCTCTGCTGAGACTGGATGCATTTTATTTTAAGTGAGTATTGAGTTTATTAGCATAATATTAGCAAATATACAATATATGATTGACTAGCATCAATCTGTAGTTTGTAATAGGAGTGAGTGGTAACGAAGGGGTGTTCAGGTAACAAAGTTAAGTGATTGTGAACTAAAATGTGTAATATGCAGTTAAGTAATGTATATACAGCGTGTGTGTGTGTGTTAGTTGAATTTTTATAAAGAACAAAATGTAGGTCATAAACGATTGAAAGAAATAGGTAAGTATTGAAGCTAGTAAGTTAGAAAGCTAGCACATAGCTGCTGTAGCTCAATGTAAAGGTAGAATGAAAGTGGAAACAAGGCAAAGGTGATGGTAATATCAGGTTTTTCCTCAGATATGTTGGTAAATTACTAAGAAATGTATAACTAAAATTACATTGTTAGCATCCAACATACGTGTGTGGTTATGTGTCATGTGAACTCAGGCTTAGAAGAAAAGCACAAAATGAACTTACTAGAGGAAAATTACAAGTGGTGTGAAATGGTCTTGTGACTACAGTGAACTCAAGATTGTACTTGAATGTACCCTCAGGCCTAAATCTAAACTTTCAGCACTAAACTTTAATACATATCACATTTTTTGTTTTCAGCACATAGTAGTCTAAAAAGTTGAAAAAGCGTCCAATAGTTCTTTCCACAAAGAAAGTGCCAGAATCCTGCACAAGGTAAGATACATGAACAGGTCAAGATTGAAATAAAAAAAAAAAAAATCCAAAGACTCTGAAAAGGAAAAGGTGCTAAAACTAATGAAAGGGCTAGAAAAGAAGAAGGTTGAACATTAAAGGAAAGGGATTAAGGTTTATTGATTTTATTGAGTGGGCCAGCAGCAAGCAGCACATTTGTTGAGGTCATTCTAATGATAATGAATGGAGTGCACACAAGGCCAGAAAATGATGAAATGCTATATTTAATCCTCTAATCTTTTATCAATGCCCTGTCACAGTCACGGGTTATGAAATGTGTCATAATTAGTACATCCTCATGACATGAGCAATCTCCTGATACTTCAGGAGATGATATACTGTAGCACGCGCAAACCTAAGTATCTGTTTACCCTTCATCTCTGCAATCTCAAAATCATGAAGGCTGTAAAGGTGTGATGAAATGTCACTGTCTGTACTTGGATTTAACCCCAAAGTGGCTGTGGCCTAAACCCAAGTGTTATTTTTATTTTTTTCTAAAATGTTTTAATTAAATATGAACCTGACCACTACACCCCAGAAACACTGGAAAACACTGGGGGAAAAAAACCCAGAAGCAGAAATGCTGGAATTGTTAGCATAGTCCTCGTATTCTGGCTTTAACAGTTACTCAGCCTCAGCTACATCACTCAAGTTCTTAATTTTTCTCAACTAGAGATGTGCTTATTTATTTTAATCCCGCTCACACAATTAATATTTTTGCTTGTACCTGGCTAAGATATTTTCTAACAAATATAGTTTACCAAAATATTAACAAACTAGTAATCTAATTTAAACCAAAGCAACAGTGAAACAGGCAGTTTCTAAGTGTGAATGAATGAATGAATGAATGAATGAATGAATGCTGTAAGTGCAGTGGGCAGCGTTGCATGTTCATGTTAATGAATGTGACCTTTTGTTTATGTCATGAGCTTCAGATTTGACTGCTTGCTCACACCCGCATGAAGATAAAAACCTCCCCCTTGTAGACATTTTGTTACGTCCAACAGGTTCCCAGTCCCAGTGCACACCTCTAGCCTCAAGCTGATGCCCTGTGACGTTTTAACGCTTACTTTAAGAAATACAGTATTTATATCTGTATGTGTATTGGTTTACAACACATTTTCTGTTCATCCCTAGAATACATCCCTAGTTATGGGCACAATATTTAGAAACATGGCTTGGAATGTGAGCTGTGTTTTTAGATTTTTTAGACTTTCCTTCTAATTACCACTCATTTAACTGAGACATTATTTTAGGAGCAGTCATGCAGAGCAAATATTTTTTTTTAGAGAGAGAGAGAGAGAGAGAGATGCTGAGCATGGCTAACCTCCTATGGCGGAACCCTGCAGTTTCACATAAATGATCCTGTCATGGAAAACCATTTGACTTCTTAATAAACCAATGAAGAGGATAGTGTAATAGACCATAGTATGATTAATATGGATTTGTCTGTGTTAATCTATTCTTAATTAAAACATTAATATCATTGTTGGATGCCATCTAAAGAAGATTAGAAGAATTCTGTTCCAGTCTTTCACTTCAATAGAAATTAATGGAAAGATAGTACATCATTTATGTAGGCTTGTTAATTACAGTGGTTTCTATCTAAGTACTGATGTAGTTACTTAAATGATTTCAATCAGTACATTCTTCATTAATTTCTTCCATTCTTCATTTCTTATTGATATCATTGTGTTAAATATTGGATGACCACTATACTGTGAAATATTAGATCTTCCAGTATGTGTGAATACTGAGCCGCCTTACAGCTCCAGGGTCCCTGGGCCGATCCTGAGCGCAGAGTTTCTGTGTACGCTTCTGTGTTCTGTGTACCCCTATTAATGTGAGTTCTCTCCAGGTTCCCAACTTTGCTCACACCATGGCAGTAAGTGAAGTGGCTATGCTAAATTGCCCACATATATGTGAATGAGTGTGTGAATGTGCGTGTGCATGGTCCATCCAGGATGTATTCCTGCCTCGCTCTCAGTGCTCCTGGGATAGGCTCCGGATCCATGACCATGATAAAGCAATTACTGGAGATGAACAAATGAGTGAGTAATAGCATTTTATTTTAAAAGTACCTTTCAGGTACTAATAAACAGCATGTAATAATAATAATAATAATAATAATAATAATAATAATAATGGTAACATTTTAGTAAAGGAAAAGGAATAAAAAAGTAAGTGGAAATGAAAGAAAAATTTGCATTTACATAACTGTGAGATAAACAGACAAGGAAACTAAGTATATTGCCCAATATAAAATATGCCTATGGCATCATGGTGTGAGTGGAAATGCAACATGGAAAAGATTTTAGTTATTTATTGCTTATATTGGATAGAAGGTCGTATTACTACTTAACTGCTGTGGGAAAAGTGTGAAAGAAGTGCATGAAGAAGTTTCCCCCATTAAACTGTATACACACTCATATAGCGGGCTGAACATCTCTGGGGATGTGAGGCGCACCGACACCTGCCTTCATTTTTCCCCACCAAGCTCTGATAACTTTTATCTCCGCTCTCTGAGTGACTCCATCCATCAAGGCAGATTTTTATCTCCTATAACGATCCCTCGTCTCTAAGCCTGTCTGGGATCTAATGGGGGGGAACGCAGATGGATTGGAGGTGGGAGACCAACGACAGCTCGGGGCAAAACCATTCACAACCTTCTGTCTTGTTTGTGAAAATTGGTAGCTGCTTGACCGTGGTTAAGATTAGTTGCTGGTGTTATTGTCTTTTTTTTTTTTGTCCCTTTTGAGAAACAGCAGCAACCACTGTCACGTGTGTCAGTTTCATTACAGGTCCATTATCTCCCTTGCTCATGTCAAAGTAGCTAATTTAACCAGGTTACTGGTTTGCTTTGACTTGCTTTTGTTATTTCTTTCAGACTCCTGGGAAGGATTTTTATGGTGTTGCAGTTTCATGATTAGTCACACTGCATGATGTGACAGTTGACTTTTACAAAGTACTTGTTTGAAAGGCATTTTTTTTACGTTTACGTTAAAGTTTACGTGCAATTTTATTTTTTATGAAAATGAAATGAAATGATTAAGACTAATATGCTGTTATACTGTATGTTGTTTTTGCTGACAGAAAGAGTTTGCTTCATTGATTAGTAAAATTACATTTAAAAAAAAAAATTACATACTGAAATGTTCATCAGATTGGCTTTGTGGGAGTATTTTGGGTATGTTAAACATGTGAATGGCAAAATTCACGTATATCCTCATGCTAGTACAAATAGGTCAGTGTCTAAGAATACTGTTGATCTCTTTTAGTGCTCATTTAAGTGCTTGGTGAAGAGGTAGGTCTTCAGTCTTCATCTGAAGACAGCCAGTGACTCAGCTCTTCCTGATGCATTGTCTTCCATTGCACATTTGCACATCTTGATGGATGGTGAGTAGAGTTGAGCCATGGTAGAGACTAGAAACATGGATGGTGTGACCAAAATAATGTTGTGAAAGAGACAGAGTACTTATATCAGTATGGTGAAGTTAATTTAAAATATTCATCTTCTTGGCTTTAAAAATTTTCAGTTAATATCGTGACCACAGAGAATGATGCATGGTAAGTATATTGTACTCTCAGTGAAATTAAACAGAACCAATAAGAAGCATCTACCAAAGCACATCCTGCAAATTTTCCATCCAGTTAACAAATTCCCATCCCCACTGGCCTTCACCCCATCATTTTGTCCAAAAGAGCAAAAATGGCTATGTTCTCTGGGTGGGAGGGATGGAATTAGCTTCAAGATTCAAGATCTTTATTCGCCATTTGCACATATACCTGATACATGGGCACTGGAACTCTTGGGCAGTTCTCTCAGTAAAAGTCTTAGCCTAAGACAAAGGTAAGACATAAAAATAGACAGTAAACAATAAAACCTACAGATACCACAGACAATAAATACTAGTAACAACAGATCACAAAAACAATAAATAACCAGCCATATAATAAAAACATAAAATACAGTTTGTACAGCCAGTTTCCTCCAGTGGCTGTATATTGCACTATGATAGCAGCGTTTGTGATATGTTTGCTATATTTACGTGTGTGAACAAGGGAAAAGTTACTTAGAGAGTGAGTCCTTGAGTGATTGAAGATGTGAGTTGGGGGAGAGGGTATCTCTCTCTGGCCTGGAAATCCACGGCTATAGGGCTGGTAACCGCTGGAAAGAAGCTGTTGTGATAGCGCTGGGAGTGAGCTTTGATGCTGTCTGGTCTGTGGAGTCTGAGGTGGTAACCTGAGATTCTCTACATGAACAGAGAGCGACATGGGTGGTGTGGGTCTTTGAGAATGGCCCTAGCTTTGTCCCGGCAGCAGTGGGTGAATATGGCGGTGTCTATGGGGGAGATGGGATCCTATGAGTCTCTCAGCAGTCCTGATGACCCTCTGTAGGGCCTTCCTCTCCTTCAGTGTGGTGTCCACCTAGTGAATGCTTTGCCCAGAAGACTTTACTATGTATAGCTGGTAAGATTAGTCAGATATTTTAAACTTTAAAGACAGTGGCATATTCGGTTTTGTTCATACAGTCTCATCCGAAAGTATCGGAACAGCAAGGCTGACAAACCACCCAATTTTAGGTGAGCAAAATATAACAGACAGTCCTAAAGTAAATTAAAGTATAAAACACTTAATATTTTGTTGCATATCCCTTGCATGAAATGCTGCTCAATTGAGTTACGGTCTGGTGATTGACTTGGTCTTGCTTCTTCCCCTGATGAAGTCCTTGGCTGTGTTGGCTGTGTGTTTTGTCTTGATGTGTCATTGTATCGCTGCATGATGAAGTTCCTCTCAATTAGATTTCTATGCATTTCTCTGTATATTGGCACACAGAATGTTTCTGTAAACTTCTGAATTCATTTTGTTGCTACCATCATGAGTGCCATCATCAGTAAAGATTAGAGAGCCTGTTCCTGAAGCAGCCATGCCAAGCCCAAGCCATGACGCTACCTCCACCGTGCTTGGCCCTTGAGTTCGTATGTTTTGGATCATGAGCAGATCCTTTCTTTCTACACACTTTGGCCTTTCCATCACTTTGGTAGAGATTAATCTTGGTTCCAAAACGTTTGTGGCTCATCTCTGTGTTTCTTTGTGAATTCCAGTCTGGCCTTCTGAATCTTACTGCTGATTGCTTTACATCTTGTGGTATGGCCTCTATATTTCTGCTCTCAAAATCTTCTTCGAATGGTGGATTGTGATACCTTCACTCCTGCCCTGTGGAGGTTGTTGGTGTCACTGACTATTGTTTGACATTCCAACTTGTTGTATTGGCTATGCCCAATGCTTGTGCAATGGCTCTGATTGTTTTCCCCTCTGTTCTTCAAAATTGCTTGCTTTTTTCCCCATAGACAGCTCTCTGGTCTTCATGTTGGTTTATCCTTTTTAACAACAAATGCAGTCTTCACAGGTGAAACCCAAGGCTCAGACCAAGAGTAGACATTCAGAGCTATTAATTGTTTAAACAATCAATCAATCGAACAGGGCACAGCTGGGCAACAAGAAACAGCTGTCAGCCACAGGTTCCAGTAATTCTGATCACTTGAAAAATGGGTGGGTTCAAACAAAAGGTGCCAGGTTTGAGGAAATGAAAGATCAGGAAATGAAAGCTGAAATTCTGATATATCATTTCATATTCATCTTTTCATCTGCAAACCCAAATATCTTCAGTGTATTGCAAATACAATAGTTTTGCTACTTACTTTTGGAGGAGACTGTATATCCTGCTCAAATCCAGTCTCCTAATCTGAGCTGTATTGTTTCAGAAATCATTTATGAATGAGTTGCATATCTCAATCCATACCTTCCAACATGTAAACAAGAACAGCAAATCTGCCTCGAACCTTTCACCCTGTTCTCTGTAGACAGCCTAATTGACCTGGCTGCATTGATGCGTCCCTCACATGTTTAAAGCTGCCCAGTTTTCCAATTGTGCCACAGCAGGTAATCAATGACAGCTTGGCTGGATATTAACATCCCCTCACAGGACATTAAAATGGATTTCTAATTAACTAAGGCTTTTATTCTGGAAAGCCATTAAACACATGGCACAAAGGCATGGGGAAATTCTTACAGTAGCAATTTCACTAGTAGATAAAAGATGGAAAAAGTGAGTGTCAGGCTCATCAGCAGCCCTGGTGACTCAACTAATCATGAGGTTCCCTGCAGCTGAAAGCAGGAGCCCCTTAAGTGGAACCATGAAGAGTCTTTTCTCTTTTTCCTGATTTAATAAATCATTTAATAAATCACTTTTTACAATCAAGATCTAACTGATCCAGATCTATGGAAAATGCGTTTTCCTTTATTAACTGAATAACAATTCCGTTACTATCAGTTTGGTTAGATGAATTTGATGAGTTATGATTCGACTCAACACAGGGAGCCATTATTTCTTCCATCTGTGATTCTCACTGCCCTTCTTCTTCCCTAACAGTTTCTGCACAACCACTGCTGGTTTATTTTCTTTTTATAGCCCTTTAACTGAAATGCAGGCTGGCGATATAGCTGTGCCTGTGGAGAAGGCCACTGTCCTGTAGATCTGTGGAATGTGTATGACAGCAGGCCTCATGTCTGTGCGCTATGAGGAGAGCCAGGTCAGCGCCACTGCAAAAAACATGCCACTAAAAAAACACCAGCCTGTCTTCCCAGGACTAATTTAAGCTTTTACTTTTACCTCCTCACACGGGATGCCAAAATATTTGCAATGGCAGCTGTAATTATACAATGTAGTTGTTCCTTATTATAAGCCTGTACACTGGAGAGGCTCTGTGCACATTTCCTATGCCATGGTATTTATAGTGATAGTAATAACTTTGGTTAGCGAACAGATATAAACTATATGTAAAAGATTTTCAATTTCAAAGTCATTTTATTTTTTTGACCAGAGAAAAGCATGGGAGATAACAGAAATATTTCTATACCACAGATGAGGCCGCAATGTCATTCTGTTAAATCCTGTTTTTACTGGGGAATTTTAGATTTTCCTGTGTGTTTTCCACCTCAGGGATGGCCTACAGTGAGTGATGCAACACCCAGACTGCCACATTAGAGTTTAACAAAATATTTATCCCATGGAACTATTTAAAAATCTCATTCTACCTGTATGACAGCTCCATAGTTTATTGATTTGATTTATTTAGGGATAAAATGCCACTTAAAGGTACAGCTACAAAATATGTAAAAAAGCCTGTGGCCTTAAGAGCCATTAGCCAGTGTGTAAACTTGTGTGGATATACTCATACTGTGAAGGATGAGAAAAATGATGTGACACATGGGACCAGGACGTTCTGAGAAAATGTCGGATAAACACGATGTCAGAAGAATCACTAGATCCCCAGGAAACAGGTAACATTTCAGCACGTTTCATTATAAGTCATCTAAGCAAATGTCTATACATGGACTGTGTAGTGTAATGTTTTGGGGAAATAAGCTTTCCAGTAATATATGATTCAATATGTAAATGAGGTAGTATAAATGTATAAAAACGAATCATTTATAGCAATAATTTGGCATTTATTTTTGAACATATTGTGAAAGAGTAAAAGTTACCGATGGAAAGTACCCCTAAATCTTTTTTCTTGAGGCACCGGGCCTTCATTTTTTTCACCTGATCTGACATTATGATACCTGCCATCCTCATAATTACACCTGGCCAAAAACAGAACTATCTCGAATAAATCTTTATTTAATTTGACAGCCAAATCAGTCTGTGTGCTGTCATATTTCAGTGCTTGCACCATATCTAATGACTATTTAAAATTCTATCCATCTGCCAGCTTGTGTCTCTGTCTCAGTCTCTGTCTTCACTTATATACCCAATGCTCTATATTCAGAGTCGGCGAATTAAGTCCAAAAGTTCTGTCAGTATTTACGTGGTGAAAGTTGGTTCACGTACATGGTTAAGTTGATTTTCTGGGCTTCCAGATGAGTAGAAGTGTCTAGCGTCAAGACCACCAACTTTAAAGACGAGAAAAAAATTTGAATATAGAAAATACTGAAGAAGTAGAATATGTCTTTTCTTCTTGTCAACTGCAATACGCTGTAACATGAAATCAAGAGTTCAGTCAATTCAAAAATAAACAAAAAGAAAGATTTTATACAATATAAAAGATATAAAATATGTAAGTAAGAAGAAGGCAAGCGTTTAATGAAACTAGTATGAGTCTAGTAGGTCTAACAGCCAGTATATTGCAGTATGAATAGTCTTAGCTGTAATTATCACATAAATCACTGCAGATTTGGTTTGATTTGACAATATGGCATCCACGTCCATTTTTCAGTAGTTTCTAAAAAACACTAGATCCAGCACACCCTATTATTTTGCATGATGAAATAAAAGTGCAGCAGCAGAAAACATCGAGCTTAAACAAGGAGGAAAAGTATCAAATGCTAAGAGTTGAAAGATTTTACTGATATAACTGATTTTAATAGTGCTGTTAAAAATGTAGACAGTACTTTGCCAGTGATCTTGGACTTTAATACAAGTGCTGGGAGGGCCAGACCTTTCGGCTTTGGGAGCACCTAGGTTCTGGGGTAGTTCTGTCATGCAGACCTGGCAACTCTGTGCCCATTGTCCTTCCTACAAAATTATAAAATAAAATCAAGCCATATTATATTTATGTATGTCTTTCTTTTTTGTGCTCCACTTACATAAATATCACTTATATAATCTTTTGTAACTTATTCGGTTTCGTGAGCAGCTCACTTCTGCAGTTAGAGAGAAATCTGCATCTGTTAGTGGAAGCCTTTGTGTATTTTGTAGCACACTCAGGTTAGCTCCTGTTCCCCTCTGTGCCCACTCTCAGTGCCGTGTGCATGCCCACACGCTGGCTGGCGATGCCTGTCCGCCCACAGTCAATATCACACGAGAGTGATATTGTGAGGTTGGGCAGAGAAACACGTGTCAGTAATACCAGGACTTCCCAAATGCAGTGTCAACACAGATGTGCATGCTTTAAGCCAATAAGACTTGGCACACTGTCAAAATGACCCCTGGCTGTCCCGCTGTAGCTCAGCGGTCGATTGATGGTGTAGGGAGAATTGCATCACCGTGACCTGTGGCAGCTGTGTGCCATTTGGCAAATGTTTACTTCATTAGGTGCAGGTAAATCAATGGGAAACTAGAATCTAATAAAATGTCCATTGATTTTTTTTGCTGCCCAGTGGAGAGCTGTTTGTATTGGGGAGGCAGATTTAGATTTATCTCTGTCTACATAAAATATAACAACATAACCGTCGGTGGAAGTGCAGAAGGGGAAACACATACTTCATAGAATCTTACACACTGTTTTTTTGGGTACATCCTATTTTTTCTTATAATAGCTAAAAGATTTTCCAGTAGTGTTTGAAAAGCCTCAGGGTTGTAAGTAAGGTGAAAGGGTTTAGTGGTCATTCAAGGAGAAACACACTGCAAGAAAAGATTTTGTCATGTTCAGTCTTCCATGAATGACAAAGGTTTTCTGATGAAACTGAGTTTTTTTTGTTTTTTTGTTTTTAAATTTGGTTTTGCTTTGTTTTTATGTATTTCAATACAGGGGTGGACAAATCACAAATCACAGATTTCATGTCCGAGCTATTGTTTTTTTTTTTTTGCTTTTTTTCTTTAATTTGCAGTTGCTGAAGTAGGTTCAAAATAAACCCTACTCCTTTATTGACTTTCACAAAACAAATGTGTTCATTTGATGTAATACGTGGCTATATGTAATAAAGTAAATGCATAGTGGCATGCCTTGATTAGTGCATGCTTCGGGTTTCCGAGTCTCACCGCCTGCTGCGCTACACTCCTCAGCTGAGGTGCGATCTGCCTGTCAGCAGAACAGTTTTTTGCTAGGCGGATTACTTAAAACGCATGGAATGGCGGACGATTTCAGAATAATGAACATGCAAATATGTGGAAACACTGATGACACCGAGCAAAAGAAAGTTCAGGGCAAAGCTGTCATATAACTTTCCCGCTAGCACAACAGGCGGTTAACTCACATATAAACATGTCTAGAAAAAATAAAGACACTAGTCAGGCTCAAAGCTCGCAGTCGAAACGCCAATGACTTGCTGTTTTTTTTTTTTTTTAATCAAGGACAGAAACATGATGTGCTACGTGATCTTATACTCATTTGTGTCCCTCAGTCTGTACTAATTCAGCTAGCTAACTATCTCGCCACACTTTGTTATATTACATCGCTACCACAGGCTTCTGGGCAACCAGTGAGTGGGGGATCTAGCCAGTGAATTTATGATCTGTCCACCCCTGCAGTAAGCGGTTCTCTCAGCTTACGTCCTTACATTCCTTTAGCAGATTCTTCCTTACAATCCTGTTCCTTTCACTACTTTCTTCCTCTGACGTTCGTGAGGAACCACAGGTGAAAGACAGAGGCATTAACTAACTTGGCTTGAAGTTAATTTACAGACCATGAGCCACAGCAGAGACAGGTGGGCTAACATATTGTACTTCAGGAATTTGGGAAATACAGCGCGGCTCGCTTGTATCCACTTGACATGACAGGAACAAATCTTATTTTCTGACTATTTACCTCTCACAGCTGCAGGCTAAAAATAGGAACATGGATTCCAGAGCTGTTTTCTGTCTAGTTAAGCTGCAGTATGTCCCAGAAGGCTCAGTTCACGAAAGTTATATAATGTGTTTTTGGCATTCTATTAATTTCAGTTGCAATCTCGGACAGGGCATTGGCATATTTCACTCCTTTTTTACAGTTTTTTTTTTTTTTTACTCATGTATGATGCACATTGTGTTACTTCTGGTGTTTTCTGTAAATATATTGACTCCCTAATTCCCAGAATAAGATTTCAACTGTTTCAAACATGTCTGTATTTAGCTAGTCCCATCTATAAGGCAGGTGTATGTATTAAAAAGTACACTGCAAGTGTAGTGGGATTTAGTTCAAGTTCATACAACTTAAGTCACAAGAAAAGTTAGCATTCCCCTAACCCTTTTACAGTCCCCTATGCTTCAGGCTTTAACTGTGTAAAACAAACTCCAAAGTGCTCTAATTATTTTGGATTTAAAAAAAAATGGTAAGCACCAAGACAGCTGAACTAAATTACACTGAAATTCCTGCTGGTGTCATGGTTAATGATTCCTAGACCTTTTGTTCCCAAAAAAATCTGTCTGGTTCTCCTGGTGTTCTGAGAATGTTTTATATAATGTTTATAAAAGTTCCCACAAAGTTGCAGCAACATTTTTCATTAGAGGAGCTTTACCACTAGCATTTGCATTTGTCTTACAATTTTGTCAGCATTCTAAAATAACACTGTGAAGCAAACCGTTGCTACAGCAGATTATTTTAAAGCATCACAGGAACTGAATTATACTACGGTGCTGTTGAATTCTCAGTTCTGATTGGTCAGAAGTCATTCACTGAATGACTTTCTATAACATCATGGCACATCTTCTTCTTCTTCTTTCGGCTTTTCCCTTCAGGGGTCGCCACAGCGAATCATCACTCTCCACCTATCCCTATC
>CM075020.1:18408654-18425266 GCA_037576675.1 Pangasius sanitwongsei | reverse complement strand
AACCATACAGCATGGCCGCTCTCACCACTGTCTCGTACACCTTCCCCTTGATTCTCGCTGATATTTTTCTATCACAACATCATGGCACATCACAGATTTATATTAATGTGCTCATTCTAATATGTTATCATTTCTAGAGGAACAATTCGCACAGGGACTTGTATGCATTAAATGTAACTATAAATGGATAAAAAATACAATGTAGAGCTCTTTAATAAATAAAAATTGTCAGCATTGGCAAATTGTTGTGGTATAACAATAAATAATTGTAAATAATCACCACGTCCATTTGCAGTTATTCTTAGTGGCCTCAGTGCTCGTACGCATACCCGCTGTCATCATCTCAGCTTTCTGTTTACACACGTCTTAATTGCAGCCCTGTTTGAAATAATTGATCTGAGTAATCCACCCTTTTGCACATTCAGATCTCTTCACATCGATCAGCTAGCCTTTGTGACGAATGACGGGAGGTATGAGATGCTGAAATGCCCTCCACCCATCCCAGTAACTGATAGAAAGACAGTGATAGAGCTGATGGAGGTGGAGGAGTGATTGCTTTCTCCTTCTTGTCCTCCCTCCCATCGGTCTGTCTGTTACTTTGTGACTACCTCCTTGGAATGATCTAGAGTTTTAGTTTTTACCCCTGTCTCAGCAGATTCTGAACTGAAACATTGCAGGTCGTATTTTTTTGCCTGCTTTTGACACCTCAAGGTTGCTAAAAGGAGATTTGGCTCGAGGATGGGGAGGGACCTTTCCGACGACAGCTGCTTGCTCTGTCACTATACATCAGAGCTGAAAAGCTGACAGTGGGTCTGCCAGCAAGTGCGTTAGCCTTATAAAATAAATATTATTTTCTTTATCGGTACTGTGCATTTAAGTGCATTTAACGTTTATCTTGTAGAAGTACTGCCCCTGTTATTGTATAACTTACATTGCCATCCAGGCTTTGGCTAAGTGAAATTGCAGAGTAAATTTAAGTTAAATAATGCATTATATCATGATGCACTGGTGAAATGGGCGAATGTCAGTCATATCGATTAACAGCCTGTTTAGACCTGATATTAAACCTTACCAGTTACAAGTGGACCACACCAAGTATGGATGTGAACAACGTAAAATCAATCTTGTGGACACATCTGATCTGATCTGATCGTAATGTCTGCATACAGTATATTCAATCACTGGCCACTTTAATAGGAACACCTGCTCATTCATGCAGTCATCCAATCAGCAGCACAATGCTTAAAATCATGCAGATACAGGTCAGATAATGTTCACATGAAACATCAGAATGAGAAGTGCTACAGTAACTCACATAAGCACTCTTTACAACTGTGGTGAGCAGACAAGCATGTCAGAATGTACGAGACATCAAACCTCGAGGTGGACGAACTACAACAGCAGAAGACCACATCGGGTTCCTCTCCTATCAACCAAGAAAAGGAATCTGAGGCTACTGTGGTTTTCAGTTACCATAGCTTTCCTGTCAGCTCGAATCTGACTATTCTCCTCTGTCCTCTCTCATCAACTGCTGCTCACTGGGTGTTTCTGTTTTTTTGCACCATTCTGTGTAAACTCTATATACTGTATGTGAAAATCCCAGGAGATCAGCAGTTCCGGAAATACACAAGCCAACCTGTCTGGTACTGTCAAAGTCATTGAGATCACCTTTTTTCCCATTCTGATGTTTGATGTGAACCTTAACTGAAGCTATTGACCTGTATCTGCAAAACTATATGCAGAACTTAGAGAACTAACTTGTTTCATGGATGTTCTTCAACATTAAATATAGTTAGAAACAAAGTATGATGCCATTATTTAATAAATAAAAAAATCATTACGGGGTAAAAACCATTGACCAGTTAGCCTCATATGCTGCACAAATAATGTAGTGGAAAGATAATAAGAAGTAAAAAGTAGCAAAAGGAACTTCTGTTTAGAACTTCAAGAAGTTACTTAAGGAAATGTAGTGTATTACTATTGAAGGTCAACTGTTGTTGCTCAACTGGTCAACGGTTATTTTTAAAATCTGATCACACGTCTTGATTAGAGATGCATTCAAGACACATACATGCATTCATCTAACTGGCTGTCTATTTTAATACCAGGTCTGAATGGATAGGTCCTATGTAGAGTTGACTTCATACTACTCATTCATAATTCATTCACAATTTAAAATGAGTTAAAAAGTCAGAGTTAATGTGACATTTTATGTAAATATGTGTTGCATGACACGGTTTAATTGTAACAGTAATAGAGGCAAGTAGAGGCTGTCTGTGTTCTCTTAAAAATGCTCGTTAGAATTGATGCTTTGCTGGTTGGCGCTTTAAAAATCTCACAGAAACGCAATCATAAAACACCAGAGAACAAACCAATCTTTCCAAACAGTGCTTACTTAGAGATTAAAACATTGCCCTTAAAAGATGCAAGTCTGTGTAGCATTAAAGTGGTCAGAGGAAAATAAGCAGGTTGTCCTCCAAGAAAACGTTTCTGCTAAATGTCTGAACTTCACTGCACCTGCTGAAAACAAATTATACTGTAGTGAAATGGTCTTATTGTGGTCCATTTTCTCCATATTGGTGTCATTTCTTCTATTTATTCCAACCATCTGTATCTGAAGCAATAAGTGCAAGATGTACTGCAACATTTCTAATAGTATTTTATCTGTCTTTTCCATGACCTCGCTCGCTGTGACCGTGGTGTTCGCTTACAGGTAAGCCTGTCATTTTTTGCTTTTAGTGGAAAATGTGACATGTTGCCTCCTGTAACTAACGTGTGAGTAAATGAGAGGCAGGTAAAGGATTTTAACTTAATTAAGGCATAAAACATCAGACAGTTAAACATTTTCCAGAAGCCAGCTAAGCATCTACATATTTATGGGCAACTTTGGAAAGTATTTTAAAGCGTTACCATGTTTTCACATTGTTTCCTTATCAAGTAACCCTGCACTGGCAAAAGGTACATAACCATGTGGCTACATCAGTCTTTACCTTCCTGCATCTTTTATGGAGAGTGTTTACATTTACAACTTCATACTCTGACCCTGACTTTCTAAGCCAAGGTGCCTCTCACCCGCCATTAAGGCAAGGCTCATGGGCCTCATTAAAGGCAGGGAATGGGATTCTTGGTACCTTGCAGCAATTGGTGCAGAGCTGTGTAGTAAATATCAGTGAAATTCAGGTGATAGTTAAAGCCAGCATCAAAGCTGACCTGTGGCCGAGTCGTGATTACTGAAATGCAAAGCAGCTGGCAGCTGTTCGTCGCTCTCCCAAGTTCCACTCAACATCTGCATCAGGAAGGGACCTCTTGATTTAGAGCAAACAATTGGTGAGGAGTTTTTGCACTGCCTCGGCTTTGGTGAGGGAACGGACCTGGGAAGAAGCATTTAGGAGTGTACAGTCAGCTGTTTTGTTTGATGGCACGTCTTGGAGGTGGATGTTAATTTTGAAGCGCTACAACTCTTTTGAGCTCTGCATTTCTCTACACATTAAAATGCTGAGGCACGTCATGATGATTTTTATAATTAAATTCCTCTTTGAGAAGAAACTCAGACATATAAGGCCTTACGTTTTTAACTAGAACTGACATCATTTTGAAACTGACGTTTCATTTAATCAGTGATGCTAGATGTATATATACATAGAAAGTAATAATTCTGACAACTATTGATTGTATAGTTTACAGTCTGATCTCTTTGTTTTCATGTCATGCTAACAGAAGCTGTAATACATCTCATACTTTACACAGGAGTTACACTGGAGGGTTTTGTTTTACTTATACCACATTTTATGGGTTTTGTTTTACTTATACCACATTTTATGGGTTTTGTTTTACTTATACCACAGCAACATACCAATGTTTACAGATGTAAGGAAAGAAACAAAAGTTGTAATTTTTATCCATTTATACCTACATTTACACAATGTTGCAGAATGGCTGCAAAACAAGTTACTTACTGTAACATTTTAAATAATAGCAGCTTTCTCTCTCTTTTTTTTTTTACTCTGAAGGGGAATAGCATTCTATGTGACTGTTAAATGTGAAATAAATAATCTGCTTACATAAACCTTAACCATAGCAAATTGTCCTTTTATCATTAAGCTACTTTAGAGTGTTCAGGTCCCTGTGAATGAGTTATACAGTAATGAATGAGCCTTAATATAAACCAGTGATTTGTATTACAGCAGCCAAAGCTGCTATTATAGACAATTAATCAACACCTTCTGACCAGTCAGAACTGAGATTTCAACAGAGCTCTGCTAAAAGTCCTAAATTGTCCTAAAGTATGCAAGTCTTAGGGTCATGATATTATAATACTGGAGTGTGTAAAGCAGTATATTTGCTGTAGGATCTTTACAGTTTTTATGGGAATTATGTATAGTTCAAAGGTTTAATGGGAAATACAGCTCTTTTTCAGAGTAATGGGGAAAAAAATGCCAAGATCATGACCAGTGATGATGCATTAGTTCTTAAAAAGGGCATGGAGTTCTGAGGCTGCATATATAATATGCACTTTAGGGACGTAACCGAATGTGAATACATTATTCGGCTTGAACATATAATGTGTCCTAAACAGATACAAATACAGATATTGATAGGAGGCACATTTATTTTATTTTTTTTGAAAGCTTGCCAGAAAGGTACACATCTACTTGGCATCTACTTGAGACTAGAGCTGTGCATCAGGATTGGAATCCTGCAGAACACACCAAGAAAGTTGTGTGAGCAGGAGGCTTTTACTTTCGTGCAGGCGTGAATGACAAGGACAAACAAAGACCATGTTGCAGCAATGCGTTTTCAGCATTTATGACATGCTGCCATTTCTACCTCTGGGTTTTTCCCCTGTGCTTTCCAGGGGCACTATGCAAACAAACAAACAAAAATACTTCCTCTTTAGGTCACATTCAGGGTTTAAATCTGAATACAGATCCGGATATGGACATTTGGAGCACTAAATAGATGCAGATAGAGAGAACAGTGGCATTCATCTAGTGCACGTCTAGTGCACTCTGTAAGTAACTGCACACAGTTGTTTTGGCTTTGAATTCCAGCATAGTGGATGTTGTTGCTAATCTTTTCTGTCATTAATTGCAAATAATTTTTAACCAAGTCCTCTTTAAGATTATATTAGTATCTATAATTAACTGTATAGTCCCCTGAAATTAGTGTATCCAAGACCATTCATAAAAGTCTGTATTTTTTTTTTATATTTCTCCCATCACAGAGATCAATATGCTCAAATTAAAGCTGACATTCTGCTTGTTGAACTTATCCCTTCATTTCATCTCCAGCATACTGGATATCAGACACAAGGCACCTTTTTTCTTCAGATTTAAACAACACCATTCATTTAACTGCAATTTTGCATTAATCATTGTTTAATGGCATGCAAATTGCTTTCCATGGAATCTGGGTTTTCTGAGGAGAGCTTTTCTTTCTCTCTAAATGTCATATCGTGAAACCTGCTGATGCAATCTTTTCATTAGCTTTAATGTTTATGTGACCTGCTTCTCAAAGAGTCCTGGAACAAACAGCGAATTAGGTAATAGACTGACGTAGGTTAGATTTGTATGGAAATTCCTTTAATGCCGGGTTCTGAATAATATGTTAATACATAATTACTCGTTCCTAATTTTGTAACTGTTTACAGTGTAGAGGGAGGTCATAATTGGGGTGTATGTAGGGTAAGTGGACAAGATGGACAAGCACAGTGTGAGTCATGAGGGAGGTACAAATGTGGAAATGTGTTGTTACGGAATAAATTGAAAATAAGGAGCATGGATTTCTATGGAGAGAAAAATGCCTGACTGCTTGCTACGACATTTGATTTAGAAAGTCTTTCCTTTATTCAGTCTAGTACTTCACACAGCTCTGTGGGGTTTTAGGAACTAACACACTGACAGAACGTTTTGTGGTTCAGAAATAATTTACCATTCAGGGAAAGAGCTATTTAGACACTTGGAGGCAATCATTTCTACATAATGAAAATGAACCTTTGCAGCTACTGCAAATTGAGCCTCAAAGACAAACATTTTTTTTCAGAGTGTATACACTTCTTGAAATGCTGCATTTAATATTTTGGTTTGAAGTTGCTAGGCAGTGATTGCATTCATGGTGAACCCTGCCTCACTGGTGTGAAACTTTTTTCTTATTCACTTGGAGGCCACAAACAAACCATTTTATACAGATGATCCTTGGCCGGGCTCTGTAAACGCTGCAGGAATGTAGTTCTCCACTACATCAGTTGCTCCCCCACAACTGTGGCCCGAATGCGTCCCGCAACCAGAAACTTGCTAATGACTTATTCATAAAGTTCCATCTGCCCACTGCTGAAGAAATGCAATTCCTCCCCAAGTTTAGAGGAATTACTCCTGACTCCACTGACTCTGCAAACACTGTTATATAACCTATACTTTACTTACCCTGGACTCCAGAGAGGCTGTTTTCTAGAGTGATTCCTGATTTATCTGATTTCTCTGACTGCACATGTTTAATAATTTAGTGCAAAACTCTCCAGTGAGTGAGTTTGAACTTTTTTTTTTTTTATACTTGCAGTTGATCTGTTCTCTTTTTTTGTTTTAAAGATAGTATAATGTATAGTCTTAAATCATTATTTTTTGATACGTTAGGATGTTATGTAAGGATTAAAAAATGATGGAGCATGCTGTTCAAGGAAAATAATCAAAGACAGAGTTATTGTTACTACCCCAAGTTTTCCAGTAAAAGCATATTCTTTATTCCGCCTATACCACAGCAATTTGCCAACGCTTACAATTTTTTTTTTTTTTAATTAATTAGAAGAATGACGTCATACTTTTTTATCCATTTATATTTACATTTAACATTGTGGAACATCTGCAAAACAAGTTAGTTCTTGTTACTTACGTTATCAACAGTCATTCCCTCAGCAGCCTTTATTTTTTTTTTTCGGTCTCGAATAATAGTTAATAAACCAAAATAAATAGCTAATAAACTAAAAAAAAAAAAAAATGCAGCTTGTCATGTTATAGAGAAAGTGTCCTGAAGACTTTCCCATGTCAGCCTACAGAAAACGTCATCTCAACAGTAACACTGCTTATGTTCTTTCCTTTCAGGTTTATAAATGAATATGAATGCATTAAAGAAAAAAGAAAACAGAAAATAGAATAAGAGATAAGGGACCTCTGTACAAATCGCAGAGATCTTCACATTCTACACACATACAGCTCATTTTAATACAACATTTGACCTTTATATTATAAGTACTTGTTGTAGGGCTTGTGGCTGTGCTTGATCATTAGTATGCGCCCTGCCTATAACATGTCTGTAGGCTTTACCAGTACTATAAACTCAATAAATTGGTTTTGTTTTTATTTTGGCAAGAGTCAACAGGAAAGAGCATTTCCTGGAGGGTCTTTATAATGAAGACAAAGCACAAATCCTCTTTTCCCTCAGGATATTAATGGAATCCTTACCAACATGTCAGTTCAGACAGAACATACATTACCTGGGGTTATTTCACAGGTCGTTTTATAGGAGGCAAAATACAGCGTAATCTTTCCAGACAGGTGTGTTTGCAGTCTGTAAAAACGACTGGTTAATAATAATTACATTATCCCACCTCCACATGTAAACCTAATCCAGTCTGAATAGGAATTCAGAAAGATATTTCTGAGAATGACATTTCCAGAAAATCTCTTACACTGTCACCGTTTATCATGATGTCATTATAAGATTAAAGAGAGCGTGGCTGAAAGGAAAGACGTAAATGCATTTTAATCTATTTTGAAAAAGTCGCTGGTGAGGTAACTGATCATACACTGCAACTAACGCTGAAAGCATGACACCATAACAACCCTACTGAGAAGACCGCTGTCCTTGTTTTCCAGTGTCCAATGTTTTCCAAATTGGGCAGAATATATCTTGGCCACTACTTATGGAGCTTCTTACCAAATAAAGCACATGCGGCGCAATGTTTTAATCTCTAGATCCAATACTGAGTTATATCCAAGTAATCATAAGGTCAAAGAGATGTGACATCAGGTTCAGATGCTGAATGTTTGTGTATCACATTCAAATTTTTTTCCCATAAACTTTCAGAATTGTTTGGCTCCATTTTTTCGTCACAGTGTTCATTGTTGAAAGAGGAGGGAGCTGAGGTTGTTCAGTGCAGATTGATCAGCAGAATTGCCGCAGTCAATACCACTCTGCCAGAGTGCTCTTTGACAATAGCCTCTTCAGTCGGACTTTTAAACTCTTGAAATTGTTTTTCCTCTGTGATCTCTTCATCACCTTCTATTGTCGAGACTTATCTTTTTTTCACCCAGACAAGCGATGGACTATATAAGCACACGAAGGGGGTGCCAATCGATCTCATTGCCTCAGTGCCACTGGCTAGCCTCTTAAATCCTGCCTGAGGTTTACTTATGACACCCATTGCCTGTAATAGAGATAGAGTGTAAAGAGAGCTGTCTGTTTTTATCACATTAAATAAAATTTTCCCCTGTGCTCGTAAAAAGTTCTCACTGAGAGAGGAGATGAGAACATGAGAACCAATGAAGTGTCAGTGCCACTACAGTCCAGTCCAGTCCAGTCCACCACAA
This sequence comes from Pangasius sanitwongsei, assembly GCA_037576675.1. Classification (NCBI taxonomy): domain Eukaryota; kingdom Metazoa; phylum Chordata; class Actinopteri; order Siluriformes; family Pangasiidae; genus Pangasius; species Pangasius sanitwongsei. Next base: position 18,416,684 of record CM075020.1, on the reverse strand, counting down.
GCCATGAAACTAAAATATCCGATTGAGACCTACCCAACACTTTAAATGCTTCACAATCAGCTGTGTTTTTTTTTTTATTTACATGGTTAAGAAGCAAGAACTACTGGTGATGTCAGCAACAGAAAATAACTTGGCAGATAACAGTGTAGCAAAGAGTGTACTTAAGCCATGCAGAACTTTTGAACAGCTCAAGAACACTCGTCAGGATAACGGCCTAGGTCAAAAAATTACGCCAACATGATCTCGTTATATTTACCACAAGATATAAACCACTGGTAAACCACTTATTGATAGAATATTTAGATTACAGTTTGCTAAAATATGGTCCCTGGTGGTCTAGTGGCTAAAGATCCCGCACTCTCACTGGGTTCGATTCATGGGCAGGGAACCAACCCAGCCGCTGGGAGTGTACTCTCAGTGCTGGTCCCAAGCCTGGATAAAATAGGAGGGCTCTGTCAGGAAGGGCATCCAGCTTAAAACCTGTGCCAGATCAAAACAGGTGGCCCAATGATATGCTGTGGCGACCTCTAACGGGAGCAGCTGAAAGAACCACAGCAACAGTTTGCTGAAATGTACGCACAGCTGTAACTCACCATTAGGGTTTAGCTTTATAGCAAAATGAGGCTTATCCTATAGGCACACACACTTACTTGAAGATAGACAGGCAACACCATTCATTCTTTGTACTTTTCATTTCACAGTTTGAAGTTCACGGTTGTTCCTTTGTGTAATTTGTACTTTGATTGGATGATATGTGCTTAGTCTATTTATTCTATGTATCTCCTCTAAAGATATTAAAAAAAAAAAAAAAATTAAGAAAGGGCTTAAATAGAATAGCCCCAATGAAAAGTAAATCTCGGAAGAATTTCACACAGGTGTGTAATCACCTGACACAACAGCAAGCAATCAGCTGTGTAAATCTACAGTCTGGGCTACAAAGAAGTCAGCCACAGTTCTATTTCATACCATTCTGTGTATTTTTTCTTGCGACATGCTGATAGTGCTGTTGTTTTTGATTCCAGCGAAGTAGACTGCAAAAAAACTATATCTTAGCAAGTGATAATATCTTGAAAAAAACCTCAACAACAACTATTTCTTGTCATGAGATTCTGATAAATCAAATATAATTTTATTCAGCCTGTTTTCAGACTATCATTTCAGATCGTTCTGCTTCTTTCTAGAAATGAATACTTTAGAAGAATTATCAGCCAATAGAACGAGACTATTTCAAGCTTGAGATTCATAAAGAATTTATAGAAGGAGGTTTAATAATCTGATATTTTATAAATGTCTTGACTATATTGACTATATGTCCTGACAGCTACTATAAATGAGCCTATGCCTAAGCTAAGTGAAAATGTCTTGAATATAGTCAGGACATATAGTCAATATAGTGACTTCTTCTTCTCCTTCTATAAGTTCCTTATGAATCTCAAGCTTGAAATAGTCTCGTTCTATTGGCTGATAATTCTTCTAAAGTATTCACTTCTAGAAAGAAGCAGAACTGACAGGTTTTCCAGTGTTCCATTCATGCTCTATGCTAGATTAAATATATAATGAAATAATTCAATAAATTATAGAACGTGATCACTGCAGTTGTATGAGTTCTGCCCTTGACCACATGGAGCAGCCTCCTGGATTTGAGTTGAATTCCAGCTCCAGGGTTGGTTTCGTGAACCCAGGCATCAGCTTGACCTTTACAGTAAAGAGGGACTTGTTCATAAAGAGGATCGGATGTGACGGCTGATGGGTTTGTCACAGCCTCTCTCTGGTGCAAAGCACTCAAATGTGATATATAGTGTGACAGGCTCGTCCTCTCTCTTTCCTTCTTGTGACAGTTGAGGCTATATACAATACACAGGAAGCTGACTAAAGGTGGTGTGCTCCAACAGGAGTTAAATTGCAATTAAATTTTAAATTAAAGGAATTAAATTTTGTTGTGTTGCAACATTTAATTTTATATAAGGTTTAAGAAATCGTTGTTTAAAAATCTTAACCTCTGATAAAAACTCCTAACATTGTTACCCTTCAGAAACCCATTATCAATCCTTTATTTCTTGTCTTCTAAATGAAAAGTAGCATTCAGTTTTATTGCTAATGTTTGCTCTGTCTGTTGCAGCAAAAGAGGCTAACTGGGCTCATTAATATTTCATTGTATCCCAATACTAAATACTCTTTCAGGCATTTTTAAAGGAATTTGACAACTCTAGTCCTGATTCGATGGAGTGCTGCACAGTTAACAGCCGATGTTTAAATTATAGCCGGATAGCTAGCTATGCTAGTGAACAATGTCTGAATTCATAGATAGTTAACTATGCTTAGCTAGCATAGTGATATCAGAGAACTTAGAAACTATAAGAAATAATCCAATAATCCTTGTCTATGTTAATTAGGTAACAACTATTGTCAGTTATTATTATTATTATAATAAGTACTTACGTTGCTCATAACTGTACAAAACAGGTGACTTCTAGTTGTAAACTAACCTCTATAACTAAAAACATTATATTATATAGACTTTTCTATCTAGGCCACATAATATTTGGTAGTAATGGATACACCAGGCGATTCAGGCATCATTTACTAGTGAGTGATCTGGAAACACATCATCATTACATGAACAGTTCAAACCCTGCAAATTATCTAGCAAACGAATCACAGAAATATTAAGTGATTTTCTGTATTGAATACACCACTAACAAGTACCTGTTTGCTTTAGCTGACATTAACCCTTTCTCGCAGTACACTGGCGTTAGAATGGAAATCAACTTATCGGACATATTCAATCAGTATAAACGGAATAATTCATTATTTTATCACTGCAAGTCTGTTATAAGATTAGTCAGGACACTGTTGGGTTTCTGTATATGGAGTATCGTGACTCTGTGTTTAGCTGCTGGTGAGCAGGGCGATGGGAAAGGTGACGCGTGTGAGCCTCCTGCTAGGCAAACGATTCACACATCTGGCACAGAGATAAAACAGACAGCACAACTAAAGCTTTTTTGATAGTAAAAATACCATATACAACTGCCACAATAAAATTATAACATTTAAACCTAGTAGGCTAGGTAAAAAAAGAAATACTTATGAAAAACTGTAAATTCCTAAAGCCCTGAGTGTCTGCTTCCATATGAGCCATTAACCACTACTGTGAGTGTGACAACACAAAATATAGGCAAACCCCAAAACAGGTGGAAATTCCACTTTTTTGGCCTCTAGTAAAAAGAATTAACAACTTGTTTTTTATTTAATTCAGTGCTGTAATTTGTGCTGTTATTTTGTGAGGATCTTTGGTACACTATGGTGAATCCAAGGACTATTTGTCCAGGAAGAAACTGGACAATGCTACAAAATGGCTGCACTTTGTGGTGAACAGGGAAAGAATTCAGACACGGCACGAGCTTAGGAGACTGCTAGCAGACCAATAAGCTTGGACAGATGGGGAGCAAGGGCTTTGCTGCAAGAGCACATTGATTAAGTCCAACACAGACTGAGCCGGCTTTCCACCTGTCAGAAAAATGCAGCCTTTCCTAGAAGAGCTTAGTGATACTCTCCTGGGACGCCACAGTATTATTGCTCATCAGTATGAATTATAGTACAGTCTAGAGGTGCCTCCACCAGGTCTTCCAGCTCCCACCTCCTCTCTGATAGCAGGGTGTAGGGTGTGACACGGTGAATTCCGTACGTCATTCACAGCGACCTTTTGGTGTGTCTGGAGAACAGTAGCATGATCATCTGGATGCACCAGACTGGAAGACATTGGGCTTCATAAGCCATGGAGTAATATTTCACAATTAAGGTATTAAAATGACCCTTGTACCGGAATCATCCCACACATCTTTGGTTCAGAAAAGACAATCATTTTAACACTTAATTTCACCTTCATTATTTGAACCTTGGTAATGCAAATGTATGACGGCCTTGGAAAATCTACACATGGTCAAATTTTGACATGTTTTACTGAAACATGTAGTTCTGAAAACTACAGACTTTCCTGAACGGAAATGTTTCTCTTTTGTATGCATCTTAACCACAGGTAAAGTTAATTTAAAATTCCCTGAAAAGTGAAGAGGGAGAAATTTAGAGATTCACATTTAAAGATTACATTCTGACTGGAGCACAGGGGCATCATGGACATTTTGACAGTCTGTATCTGATTACAAACTGAACTGATTACGCTTATGTCCGTTTGTCCATCAAAGCCTGACATACACTGTGTGAGGAAATCACTCTTAGCTAGCAAGGTTTTAGACATCTATCTGAACCTTTGTCAAACTGGCTCCTTACCCAACATGCTCTTTGCCTAGGCAAGATTAAAAAGTAAATTAAAACATTCTCACATTATTTTGGGGAAACATACTTCTGATTTCTTAATGCTATATATTATAGGCAGAAAACAAAGAAATTGGCATTTTTTTTTTGGTCATTTTTGCATGTTTGCCAGAATTCAGCCACAGTGGCGTGTGACTGGGTTTCCCAACGTACCACACGTGACATACATTTTTACACTGAGATTTTCTTGTTAATCACAGAAATTGAAAAAAGTGCCACATTGAAAAAAACATTCAACGTTTAGTAAAATTCAAGTTTTATATCTGTAGAAACTTACAATTACATTTACACTTACGGCATTTGGCAGATGCCCTTATCCAGAGCAACTTACAGATGGGAAAGGTACATTTATACAACTGAGCAGTTGAGGGTTATGGGCCATGTTCAAGGACCCAGCAGTGAAAGCTTGATGGTGCGGGGATTTAAACTCACAACCACCCAATCAATAGTCCAAAGCCTTAACCACTGATCTACCACTGCCACTGTAGCTGTAATCAGTTTTGATTAGTTTAATAAATTTAAGTGCCCAAGCTGACGAATTCTATTATGAAACTTGGCACAAAATAAGTAATTGTTAGTTATTATGTCTCGTCTCAGGATAAATCAGGATGAAATGTCTTTCGTAATTGGAATCAAAACCTAGTGAAATCTAGTGAAAACTTCCCAGCTAACAGTATTCAGTTTAGCAGAGCATTTTCTTTCTTTGAGACCAAGAACATTTCCTTTACTGCATGTTCGGAGAACATTTTACATAATATTCCAGCAACGTCACTGAAACTGTGAATAGTTGCGGTGCCATTGTTGGAACATTTATAAACATTATGTTAAAATGTTCTAGGAATTTCCAAGAACCTCCAGTCAATTTTATCATACTGATTATAAACATTGCAGCAATGTCACTGCAACCATTTTAGTTGTAGGAACATTCATGCTAACATCTCTTGTTTAACTGGAAATGTTTTAGGGACATTTGGACAACAGATGATTAAGCATTTTAGAGATGTTATTTTATAGAAAGAAATAGAATATTTCTTTCTCCATCTTAGCTTGAAGTGAGGGTTCAGATACATCTGAGGGCTTCTTTTTGATGGACCGGCTCCTTTTGCCGCAGCACGTCCAGACTCTACAAAGCAAAGCTGCTCTCAGAGCGGTGTGCTGGCTGCCTGTCTCTTTCTGTCAGCTCAGCTGCTGAAATTCTGTCCTGTGGGACGCAGCCACAGTGGCTCAGAGAGCTGCTCTAATCTCAGCGCTTTATGAGAAGCTGAGGGCAGTGTGGGCAAAGCAGAGGTGAAGAAATCTTCTGTAAAGAAACAATATACAAGGCTTAGTGCCCCTTAGATGACACCAAATCTTTTTAATGGGGTACTTTGAAGAAATATTTTGATGTCATTAGACCACAGTGGCACTGTTATAGCTCCTTCATGGTCTTAAGCAGGATGTTTTTTGAATGAAGCAGGTTAATAGTAGTGAGTCTTAAGAATTCCAACAGTTAAAATGTTGGTGGACTTCAGAAGCTCAAGCAGTCTGTCAGATTTTATACCTTTTTTGACTAAAAATGGGAGAATTATTAGTAGCGACAGAAGGAGAAAATATATGGAGATGATTAGCCATAGTAGGTTTAACAAGACTTAGGTAAATTTAGTATGGTCTAATTAAGCCTGTAATTATTTTTTCAATAGAAGTTTAATTGCCCAAGCTGACAAATTCTACTATGAATCTTGGCACAAAATAATTACTAGTTGTACTAGTTTTATCTCAGGATAAATCAGGATGAAATGTCTTTTTCTGTCCTTCTGTAATTGGAATTAAAATCTAGCGAAATTATTACTATCCCGAGGTCATTATAGGTGCTCATTGCCATATTAAAGCCAGTCACAGGCTCTGACTTTTGTGGTAAAAATTTCAGCATTTGAAGGTCAAAACGCTTAATGCCAAGCTTGAAAATGTCAAAACAATTACTGACTGAATAATGGACTATAATTTTGAAGGTTGTCTGTGTGTGTGTGTGTGTGTGTGTGTTTGTGTGTGTGAAATTAGATGAAATTTGATACTGTTACACATTAGCAAATCAGGTTGTCACCAGCAATGCCAAGTATTGCTCATGATGCATTGCACACGGCTATATATTTGGAACATCTTTCCTTGACTACCGAAAACCCATATGCGTAAGAGGGACAAATGAGTCTGTTTGTGTGTTTTTCTTTTTTTGAGGAGGTACAAGATCCTTACTCATGAGCTCATTAGCTGAAATATAATTGGCTTTGAAGATAAAAGACACCATATATTATATTTGAACAAAAAGGGGACTGAACTGTACGTTCCTTGTCGCAACTGTTCACTCAAGGGTACATCTTATATACATTTACTATGTCTTTTTTTTAACCTGGAAAGGAGAACATAGTGTAGCTTTAAAATGAATTAAGGTATATAATTAGACCTTAAGGAACACTGCTGTACCTCTAATTAGCTTTGGAATTACATTCTACTTTCTAGGTAAAAATACATGCTAAAGGTACTTTTGATGTGACAAGCAGAGTTTTTCTGTTTTGATACTGATTGTGTTATTGTGTGAAATTTATCCACACTTATCTCTATCGAAGAGTTTTATTGCACCTGGCAGCTTGCTCATTATTATATAAGACAGCCTTACACTTCCAGAGTAAGGTTAAAACCCAGTGTACAGAGCCTCGGGGCTAATTAACCAAATACAGACCAGAAAAGGCAAATATCACATAAATCACTGCACAGCAAAACAACTGAGGTAATGACATGGAAGGCTGTTTGAACCTCAAGGCTTGTCCAAAACAAAGGAAGAAACAAGAGATGATGACAGATTGTCAGTCTATGACTGATAGCCTACATGCTGAAATTGACACCTGAAATTGTCATGGAAAGATAGCTGAGACAGATGCACTTGCAGGTAAGGCAACGTTTAATAAAATTCATGCAAATAATCCAAAACAGAGCAAGCAGAAGGCAGGTAAAGACGAAGAACAAAGTTAAGGTCAAAACTGGCAAAGATCATGCAGAGAATAAACAGGCTTGGTAACGTCACAGACACAGAGGAATAGCGCGTATACTTCGCAAAGTTCTCGTGAATGAGAGTCTCTTATATATGGCGGCTGTGTGTGTGTGTGTGTGTGTGTGTGTGTGTTGTGGGAAATGGAGTCCAGGGCGGCTAGGTTTGGAGGCCACGGTGTATGTTGGGAACTGGAGTCACTAGACATAGTCATAGTCTAGGTCAGGAGTTTTCAAACTTTTTGCAGCCAGAGACCGCTTTAAATGAACATACATACATACATACATACATACATACATAAAGAAAGAAAGAAAGAACCCCATCAGCACAGATTTATTTTATGAACTCTTTATGAACTAAATATTAGACTCATTATTTAAATGTGTACAGTAATATTGTGGCTATTTATTGGATCCATAGAGCTTTTCTATTCCTGAACATTCCACTGACAGAACACAAAGTAACATTATTTATAAGCCTATTTGTTTTTAAGTTATTAAGGTTTGGATTAAATCCATTTTTTATCATAGTACTATTGAATTATTTATAAAGTCTTTATAATTCTTTATAATTGGACATACAGTCAGGTCTGGAAGTATTTAGACAATGACAGAGTTTTTGTGATTTTGCCTTTATACACCACCACAATAGATTTGAAATAAAACAATCAAGATGTGAT
>CM075020.1:18370693-18399662 GCA_037576675.1 Pangasius sanitwongsei | reverse complement strand
CCAGGCCAAGTGATTAGGACACCTGATTCTGATCATTTGGATGGGTGACCGAATACTTTTGGTAATATAGTGTAGCTCTGAATGTCCACTCTTGGCTTGAGGCCTGGGTTTCGCCTGTGAAGACTTCATTTGTCGATAAAAAGGGTAACCCGACATTAAGACCAGACAGCTGTCTATTCGCTACACAAGCCATTTTGAAGCTGAGTTCAGTGCCATTGCACAAGTTTTGGGGATAGCCAATAATTGGAATGTACTGAAAAAGAAAGAAACCTCTGGTGTACTAACAACCAGACATCAAACAGATTTTATTTCCTGATATTTACACGGCCCCCTGAAAGACAAACAACTCACATAAGTTAACTCGTCGTGATCACACATAGGTGAGAATCATCATACATTACTTGCCCATTCAACCAGCCTCCCTGCTGCTGAGTGGTTGCATCTTGTGGTTATATTTCTGCTCTCAAAGTCTTTTTCAGATGGTGGATTGTAATACCTTCACCCCTGCCCTGTTGGAGGTTGTTGGTGATACCACCACCTGTTGTTTTTGGGTTTTTCTTCACTGCTCTCCCAATGTTTGTCATCAACTACTGTTGTTTTCCTTGGCTGACCTGTTCAATGTATGGTTGTTTTTTACACTAATGGCTTCTTTTTTTTCTTTTTCAGGACATTCCAAATAGTTGTACTGGCTATGCCCAATGCTTGTGCCATGGCTCTGATTTTCCTTCTTTTCTCATCTTCATAATAGGTTTCTTAGATAGTAGAAAGCTCTCTGATCTTGTTGGTTAATCCTTTTTTAACAAATGCACAAATTCACAAGTTAAACCCAGTGCTCAAAACAAGAGTAGACATTCAGAGTTATTAATTGTTTAAAGAATCAATCTAACAGAGCGCACCTGAGAAACAAGAAACACCTGTCAGTCACATGTTCCAATGTTTTTGATCCCTTGAAAAATGGGTAGGTTCAAACAAAAGGTGCCACGTTTTAAGTTGTTTAACACATCTAGATATAATTATCAGCAAACGAAAGCTGAAATTCTGATCTATCATTTCATATTCCTTGTTTGATCTCAAAGCCAAAGGTCTTCAGTGTACAGCAAACACAAAAGAATTGGCCTTGGTCTCTCGAGCCATTGGAATATTGCATTCCCACACTACTACAACAGCATAGTATACTAAAAGCTGCATAAAGTCTTTATAAAACTACAACAGCTACCTAGCTACCTCTACCCAAAAATGGAACACACCAACTTGCACACACATGATCAGGGTGATGCCCACACCTCTGCCCATATGGCTTTACCCTGAAGCCCATCCCCGAGTCATAAGTTTGTGTAAAAGGCCCTTTACCCTTTGCATTGACAAGTTTAACATGAATGTTTAAGAGTACATTCTTATAGCCTACTATATAACACCCATGGTTATATTGATTATCTCATTACAGTGGCACATGACAAGGCAGCAAACGAACTGTCAGTTCTTGAAGTTGATGTGTTGGAAGCAGGAAAAACGGGCACGCATAAGGATCTGAGAGACTTTGAAAATGGCCAAATTGTGATTGCTAGACAAGTGGGTCAGAGCATCCAGAAAATGGCAGGTCTTGTGGAATGTTCCTGGTATGCAGTGGTTAGTACCTACCAAAAGTGGTCCAAGGAAGGACAACCGGTGAACCGGTGACAGGGTCATGGCACCCAAGGCTCACTGATGTGTGTGGGGAGCGAAGTCTTGCTTGTCTGGTCCAATCCCACAGAAGAGCTACTGTAGCACAAACTGCTGAAAAAGTGAATGCTGGCTATGATAGAAAGGTGTCAGGACACACAGTGCATCACAGCTTGCTGCGTAGCTGCAGACCGGTCAGAGTGCCCATGCTGACCCCTGTCCATGCCGAAAGCACCTACAATGGGCACGTGAGCATCATGTGATATTACATCATGTGGGCGGCCAGGTGTGTATGCGTCTAGGGAAGAGATGGCACCAGGATGCACCATGGGAATAAGACAAGCCGGTGGAGGCAGTGTGATGCTCTCAAGTCCATGCCTTGAGGGGTCAGAGCTGTTTTGATGGCACAAGGGCGACCTACACAATATAAGGCAAGTGGTTTTAATGTTATGAATGATTGGTGTATGGGTATGATGATCAGGTGTCATCAAACCTTTGGCTATATAGTATATGTATCTATGAATATCTATATGAATTCCACCACCAAGCCCATATTCTATGCTTTATTTGTTTGTATAACTTGTTAAACCTGTTGATATCATTTATAATTGATTAAGAAGTATGGTCTGTCTGAATGGCAATAGCCAATTTTAATTAATCTGAAGACAGGAAAAAAATTTATACAGCTTAAACCCAACTATGTAATTGCTACGTGCGTGTTTCATATCTTTTACAACTTTGAACATACCATCACAAAATATGAAGCTGCTTCAATGAAACATTGTGTAATATGTAATATACTTTCAGATGCTTTCTGGTTTAAATTTGCATCTTGGTGTGCCACATGAAGGCTATCTTGGCTTCTTCATGCTTGTAATTTTTCTAGAGTGAAATCTACCACAGTTTGGACATTTTATGTGTTGTCTTCTTCGATTGCTCTCTTATTGCTACCATCATTCAAAGTTCAATCTGCACAATATGCAATTTTTTCTTTGGTTCAGGAGGTCTGCATCAGGCCTGGGATCCTAATTATTATATAACTCCATATCACCAGTTCCTAATGCCCCCAATCCTCCTAGTAATTTTAAATTCATTAAATTTGCCAAAATCTGCTTGAACTGTATTTTAGCTGTCTAGACTTCGAGAGAACATTTTTTTTTAGTTATTTTACCTTGTTAATGTGTTTATTTCGGTTTCAAAACTCAAAAGTTTCAAAACCGCCAAAGTAATTTATGTAGCATTCTTGTCTTCAGTAACATGAGATGGGTAGAACATGACCACATGACCAAAATTACTCTCATGACTCTATACAGTGCTTTATTAGCACCATAAATCACATAACAGCTCCAATACCGTTCAGTTCACTTTAACAGAGAGCGTATATTCGCCATGATTTTCAATCTGCTCTTGCAAAATCACAGCTCTGTCGGCACTGTAAGCTATGCTCAAGGCTAAGATGAAGAAAATGTAATCTAAAATGTAGTCTTCTAGAATGACAAAGAATGATATTTCTGATTATCCCTGAGCTCTGTGGCTTGAACCAGCCCCTCACACATTAAAAGGTAAAGGAGTTTATAACGATAATCATTTGAAGTACTGTAATAGCAGTTCATAGTCAGCGCTGTGTCAGGTGTGTTGATTCGTAATTGGTACGCAATTTGTATATGACATATTACATATAATACTATATGAGGAAAACGGAAAATGGGTTAAGGAGTAATAATAAGGCATTTATTTGTTCTCTAATTGGGTGGGAAGCTAGTGCATGATTGTCTGACAGTTTAGCCATGTTGTAGAATGTGTATTGTTACACAGTTGTGCTGTGATGATAGCCAGCTCAGTAATAGTTTTGTCCTCTGCGCTGTGTTTTAGATCTGACTAGAGTTAATGGGATAATTGCATCTGTGATATCTAATGCGCTTAGCCATCTCTGATGCAAATAGACTTACACCTGCACAGCAGCATGCTATGAGGTGCAAGTCAGCATAGAGAATACAACTGGGAGATGACAGTAGAGAGAAGGTTTTGTATCTGCTCACAGATCGAAGGTGTGCTTCTGCCTTCTTCCAGAGCCTGCAAGCCCATCTCAACATCGCACACATGTGCTCCTGTCACCACTAATTGCACAGGCATTTGTGATATGGCCGGAAGATGCTGAGCGTTTAGCCAAAGCTGAAATTGTCTGCAGTACAACATTCCCAGTTTCACTACTTAAGTTGCCACAACCAGCATTCCAGGCAGTGGAAGTTTGCATATGGGCAATGTGTGGCTCCATGAAATGACCACAGGACCACATCCATAATAGCTTTGTTTTCACTCACAGGCTCACATGGTATGCTAACCAAGCCTCATGACAATGAACTGAACAATCTGTGAAAGAGTTGGGTGGCTTTTCGTGACTGACATTTAGTCCTATTGCTTCCACATATGAGGATCTGGAGCTTTGTCTGGATCGTCATCTGCTGTCAGGACTGTCCACACAGCAGCCAATCATCCAGATAAGCGACTACACACAGAACCTGGTGCTGCAAGACACTCTAAAGCAGCTTGTACACACTTTGTGAACATCTTGTTTACTAGAGCTAACCAAAAGAGAAGGAATCCTGAACTGGTTTATCACTCCACTGATCTCAAAGCACAGGAACTGCCTTTCTTCCATGGTGATTGGAATGTGAAAATATTTGTCTTTGCATGTGGTTGCTTTATGTTGTTTTAGACGTTTTGGTTTCAGAAGCAGAAAATATCTTGGAAAGAAACCAGCCGACTGTTTTGGCTCATGTATAGTGGATATTAAAAAGTGTACAAACCCCTGTTATAATTGTAGGTGTTTGTAATATAAAAATAATTAAATCAAGAGAAATCATGCCAGATATTTTTCCACCTTTAGTGTGATAGAGCAGTCAACAAAATTCAAGTGAAAAACAAATTGAAAGGTTGCAACACAGCACTAAATGTTTTTGGGCAAGAGTTTACCAACTTAGGACTATTTTTTTTCCACTCTTCCTTGCAAAAATGCTCCAGATCTATCAAATTGCAGGATGGATCTCCTGTGCACAGCCCTCTTCAAGTCAATCCAGAGATTGTCGTTAGGATTTTTAGATCTGGGCTCTGATTTTGAATTCGAAAACGCTGATTTTCTTCTTCAGAAGCCATTCCTTTTCTTGACTTGGTTTTGTGCTTTGGGTTGTTATCATGCTGGAAGGCGAAATTGTTCTTCATCTTCAGCTGTCTTACAGAGGCATTGCAGGTTTTGTACCCAAATAGCTTGATTTTTGGCACTATCCATGATTCCCATTATCTTGACTAGAGCCCCAGTCCCTTCTAAAGGGAAGCAGCCCCCCAGAATGATGCTCTCACCACCTGCTGCTTTACTGTAAGTATGGTGATCTTTGGGTGAGTTGTCTTGTTTTTGCACCAAACATATCTTTTATAATTATGCCCAAAAAGTTCAGTTTTTGATGTTTTAAATTGGTTGAGAAAGGGCTTCCATTTAGCCACCCTACCCCATGGCCCAGACAAGGAAAGAATACAAGAGATTGTTGTGCAGGGAGTGACCAGTATTTGCCAGATATTCCTGCAGCTCTGTTAATGTTGCTGTAGGTGTCTTGCCAGCCTCCCTGAAAAGTATTTGTCTGTTTGTTTTTCATTTCAAAGTAACTGATACACTTGCTTGCTTAATTCCTGTATGCAACACATTAGCCGCTGCTGTTGGACTGCGCTCTTGCATTACATGCTGAATATGCACAGCACTGTCTGCCAGTGTGGGCTTGTAACTTTAGAATGGGAAACAGTAATGTGAAGAAGCTGTACTAATCTCCCTCCAAACTTAACATTACGCTGATACGTTGCTGCTAACAGCTCTTGAATTTGGCTCACGCCCACTGCCAATCCCTGTACTCTTCTCATAATAGGGGGTTGAGCGACTGAGCCATTACACCAGCTTCTGTTTCTGCTGCAGCAAAGCAGCAAAGGTGTTGATCACAACTATCAACCAACCCTACTGGGCCTGGGAGTTTGCTATTCTGCCCTCAAAATATAAGTGCCTGCAAGGAGGGTTGTTTATAACAATAATTTTATAAGGCCTTATAGCCAGACTTGTTACCATCCAGGTACTTACAGTATTTAGCTGAGTGCAGACAGATGTCCAAACATTGCACGCACTAGAGTCTTGGATAGGAATGGATGGAGGGAGACAGGGCTTGAGTTAGCAACATTGGTGGGCTCAAGTGTAGGCTTCTCAAGCAAAGTTGTGACTTAAGCAGATATATTTTAGGATGAGTATATGTCCTTAACTCCTGTCAAGACAAGAATAATATAAGAGGACAAACTTGGCATAGCAGAAAGCTCTTATAACCTACCAACATGAGGTCATGGTCACAAGGTGACAGTGTTGGTTTTTGTACTTTGCAACGGTGACAAGCACAGGGAAAGTATCTCATTCAGTATTCCTTTGTTATCTTACATAAGATTCATTAGTCTGTTTGCTGCTTTTTAACAGTTTATAGTAAAAAAAAAAAAAAAACAGTTATAGAAACATTTATTTATTAGGTTAGTACCTGTTATCACTTACTTAGAGCTGCAGGATTTCAGTCCAGTCCTGGAGTAGATTTTCTGTATTGACATCTCAAACTTTGCACATGCAAGAAGCCATTCCTTCTCTGTTGTCTGTCCTACTCTTTATTATTTATTTATAAATGGGTTTCAAGAATGGTTGCCTCTGTGAGCATAAATGTCTTGAAAGAATGGGCTTTAATATAAAAAATGTACATACTGTATGTAAGTATTACAGATCACAGATGTAGTTTATAGAGTTTATAGAGTCTTGCATTGAGCTGGCTTATTGAGTTTGATATTCATTCCGTGAATGCTAAATATTTGGCCTATTGCCTACAATCTGGCTTTTCCGAGACATAGCATAACCCTGTAATGATCTTGCTTCTATTGTTTCCTAGAAGAGCATAATCACTTTATTTTTGTTGGGAAAGAGGATAGTCCATGTTTGTTTTTTGGACTGTATGGTTCCAGATGCTGAAATCTTTTAGTCAACGATGCACTTGCATGCATGTGTTTATATATTTCACTGAGCACGTGTGGAATAAACACTACCTCTTGAATATAGAGAAAAAATGATTGGGGTGTGATGTTTCAAAGTGAGAGCATACTTTTTGGAAAAAAAAGTGCCGCCAATTTAAAAACCTCTGATACTCAGACACTGATGGACCTCCTTCAGCACTTATCCTGCTGCCACAGGGCTCTGATAATGAAAAGTGAACAGAAAGCAGTGGCAAGCAGCCAGAAAAAATCAAGCCAGTGGATTTTATGGGTTTATGGGTATGTAATTGTTCTCCACAAAAGAGACATAGCTTTTAGTGGAATATATATATATATACACAGTATACACACAGTATATATACCAATCAGCCATAACACTGACAGGTGACGTGAATAACATTGATTATCTCGTTACGATGGCACCTGTCAAAGGTTTGGATATATTAGGCAGCAAGTGAATAGTCAGTTCTCGAGGTTGATGTGTTGGAAGAAAAATGGGCAAGCATAAAGATGTGAGCAACTTTGACAAGGGCCAAACTGTGATGGCTAGACGACTGGGTCAGAGCATCTCCAAAACCAAAGTGGTCCACGGAAGGACAACTGGTGAACCGGCGACAGGGTCATAGGTGCCAAAGGCTCATTGATGCCTGTGGGGACTTTCGATCCCACAGAAGAGCTACTGTAGCACAAACTGCTGAAAAAGTGAATGCTGGCTCTGATAGAAAGGTGTCAGACACACAGTGCATCACAGCTTGCTGCATATGGGGCTGCGTAGCTGCAGACCGGTCAGAGTGCCCATGCTGACCCCTGTACACCACCAAAAGCACCTACAATGGGCTTACCTGGAGACCTAGCTTACCTACCTAAACATTGTTGCAGACCAAGTTCACCTCTTCATGGCAACAGTATTCCCTAATGGCAGTGGCCTCTTTCAGCAGGATAATGCGCCCTGCCACACTGTAAAAATTGTTCAGGAATGGTTTGAGGAACATGACAAAGAGTTCAAGGTGTTGATTTGGCCTCCAGATTCACCAGCTTTCAATCCGATGGGTCAGAGCTGTTTTGGTGGCACAAGGGGGACCTACACAATATTAGGCAGGTGGTTTTAATGTTATGGCTGATTGGTGCATACACATACTGTATATATAAAGGACATAATAGCTTTTAATGTAATAATAGCTATATATTATATTGTCTATGAAATTATAATAAAGAGATATAAAGGATAGATTGGTGGAGTGACAGTGTTTTGGCAGGCACATAAATCAGGGATTATCCACAATTGCTCTGTTTAACTCTCAGAAATTGAAGTTATACATTAACTTGTATCTTTTTGGAAGGGTTAGTGGAATATCACAAGGGGATCATAATTAGCCCATTTGTTAATATGATAGTAAACTGGCAGCCACTTAGTCAGTATCACTCTTTAGGTGAACAGTATGATGCATACCAGTAATGCAAATGGCAATTAAGTTAAATGAAATAAATAAGAATTATGATCTCTCCAATTTGGTCACCTGCCAATTCTCGTCCTGGGAAGAGTGAAGCCAACATACCAGCCATCTTAATGTTTTTTAAATTGCTGCTCATGCTATGTCACAGGGCAGCATAACAACATGGAGGAAAGCACAGTCTACCCTCTTCCGCATGCATGAGCTCACAGATACCTATGATTGGCTAGTGTCACTGTGCCGCCCAGAGAGCACGGCAAATTTTCTCCCTTGTCTCCTGATCTTGTCTGAATTGCTCTGGCATCATCAACTTGCAATCAGAGGAACGCTTTTCTGTTGCACCACTCGGGAGTCCATTAGTTGATATTTTGAGCTGTGTCCATATTTCTACCTGCCTGTTCCCTATCTTCTTGAGAGCTGCTGTTCATCATATGTTCTGACTCATCAGAAAAGGAGCAGAACACAAGCCCTACGAGCTCCCTTTTCTCTTTCTCTAGTGGCTCGGGGTGTTCTCGAAATACACTGCTGGTGAAAAAGACTTGGTTTCCCACAGGGAGCTGGATGATACCTTGTGGTGCATGTCTCAATAAATGCACAGTGTGAAGTGAGGCACAGCCCGACCCTATGAGTCAGCCTCCACCATGGGGACGGAACAATAGGCAAAGAACCAAAAGTCTACAGGTGTCCTGAAAATTGCATGACGAGTATTGAGAGTGGGTTTAATGAATAATTGTTTTATTTTTTATGGTTTTACAGATCTTGAAACTCAATACACTCTTAAAAAAAGGGATCTTCAAGCTTTGTTTCGTTTTTTTGGATATTTAATGGCCCTTCACTTCCTACATCTGTAAGCCCTCTATTAGCATTTAAAATTCAACAAATAAATCATTGGCCAAAATCATACTTCACAAATCCTCCAGTGTCATCCTGAGACATTTTTTTAGAAAACTTCCACTAATCTCTAACACTCAAGGGTTCCTTGGAATAATCTTGAGAAAGGAAATCATTTGTTGCAGGATTCTTCAACGCAGAAACTCAAATGTTTCTCCAGAGGGACAACCTGAAGAACCCCATAGGGTGCTAGTTTTAATAAAATCATTGATTGTTACAGGTGAAGTAATAGTTTGTTAAATAAATGTAAGGTTTTCTTAAAACATTCTATGTGGACCTCTGTAACACGTGTTTCAATTTCACATAGGGTTCAAATCGAGACATGGTACATGAAAAGGTTTTGGTATTGACTTGAACCTTCATTGACCTGAAACCTTTTTTGTAGGGTCCTACATAGAATGTTTATTGCCCTGTAGGACAAACCAAAGAACTTTTTGTGTTCTAGATTTAAACATTTTTATTAGAAGTGTACGGAATTTACAAAATAAAATACATTACAAATTCTCCATGGTAATCCTGGGACATTTCAGAAAACCTCCAATCTCTTACACACTTAAAAAAGGGGTTCCTCAAGGATTCTTGGACTGGTTAATGGTTCTACCTTTCAAAAGTGTTCTAGTTAGAATCTTCTTCGGAAGGAAATCTTTCGTTGTAGGTTTATACATAAAATGTCATAGGTTTCTCCACAGGGCCAACCTAAAGAACTCTTTAGGGTGCTAGATTTAATAAACTGTGATTGTTACGAGTGACGTAAATGGTCTGGTAAAATAAAGGTTCTTCTGTTTGTATTTCTGGGGCAACCCTTAAATGTAGAACTATGTAGCACTCAACAAATTCACAGGAGGTTCCTAACCAGACAGGGTACATACAAATGTACTGACACTAATGGGTCATTTAGGGGTTAGGGGTTAGGGGTTCTAGCTTTCTAGACATTTTCTACTTTTCTACTTAAAACCTTTTCTGAAAGAGAAACCCTCTGTTGTATGGTTCTACAAAAAAATCCTTATTCCCCTGGAGGAACAAACCCAGGAACCTTTCAGGGATCTAATTTTTACCATTTTTTTCTAGGAATATACGTACAAGAAAAAAAAACCCATGCATGTAGATTAGGCAAAAAAAAAACTTTTTTTCTAATATTCTTTTTTATAAATATTGAATCCTTAAAAGTTTTTCAGTTTGTCCCTTTGGAGAATCCTTAAATCCTGAGTACCTGAACTTACTCAGAGAATCCTAAGAACCTTAGGAGAATTGATGGTACTGTTTCATGCAACCAATCAAGAGCTAATGTATGAAATTACACGCTTCTAGAAAAGGGTTCTCCGAGGGTTCTTAGGGAGACTTGCTTTCTGAAGGAGTTTTGCTTGAAAGCTTTTTGAAAAGGAAACACTTTATCTTAGGATTATATACAGAAACTTTATGGGTTCAATACAGAAACTTGATCTTTATGGAAAGATAAAAATGACGGGGTAGTAAAATTTTACCATAGTACACAATTTACAGAGAAACAAGGTGTTCCACCAGGTAGAGTGCTTCTGAAGCTGTGATGTGAAATCAGCTGATATATTTAAAATAACTAGATATTTAAAGCATTTGGTATAGGTTCATTTCAAGGCAGCAGCTGAATTCTTTCTCATTTTTTCTCCATAACCAGTGAATGGACATTAATAACATCTCTGATCTCTGTTCGCATTTCTATTGCTAGTTGTTGCTATGGCAGCAACACAGTGTGGAAATCTACTTCATTGTGGAGAGCAAAATCCCTTCTCTCTTACTGCAGAGCCATAAACCAGCACCATGTTTGATCATGAGCCCCATCTCTTCTTTCTTCCTCTATCCCTTCCTCGGGAGTTGTGCTGCAGTCCCACACATATACCCAGCTCAGGTAACCAGGCAACAGTGCTTTCCAGGTGTGCTAGCTTCTAGTGGGGTATCTCCAGAAGCTGTATGGAACATCTCAAGGTGTATGAATACATGGATGCACCTAAGAATAATCCTTCCTGGCAGTGTGTTCGCGACAGCACGCCTGTCACTGGTGATCTGGAGGTTAGTACTTCCCTTCACAGCTTCATGTGCATCACCATATGGCCAAAACTGCAGGTGAGCTTGGTTCTATATTTGGAAACCTTGCCATGTGAGTGTGATTACACATGCGCTTCATTGTTACAGGTATAAGGTCTTGTCAAGATTATTTCGTGATTATTTGTCATCATTATTTTTATGATATTATAGTTGTGCTCTGTGCTTTATTCAGTCGGGACATGTTGTTATGGGATACAGCATACTCTTACCACCCCAGTGTTAATTATTTTCCTTAAAACAGCAGGCCATGAAGTGTTTTATTCCTCTTATACCACAGCAATTTGTTAATCCTTATAATTTTTTAATTAAAAAAACAGTGTCATATTTTTTTTTATCCCTTTATAGTTACAATTAATGTTGTGGAAAGTCCACCAAACAATTTAGTTCCTGTTATCACTTAAATTTGTCTCAACCCAGACGTTGCTAAGTTTCTGTTGTTCGTATCATGCCTGTTTTTTTCTTTGCCTAGGCATGTCTAACGAATATGTACTATCTTTAAATAAAAAGCCTGCACTTGCATCTGCTGCTGCCTTTACAAACCAAAGAACGCTTAAGAGTTATAGTTATCTAATATTTAAAGTTAGATTTTACTAAATCTGAAGGTTTAAATCTAGCAAAATACAGGATTCTTCAGCTTGTCCTCCTTGGAGAAACCTTATGGGTTCTGTGTAGAACCCTACAAAAAGTTTAAACCCTATTTATTAAGATAAACACATTAACTATCCAAGTAATCTTATAACAAAACAATCCAAGTAGAACCTCATCAGAAAGCTAGAACCCATAGCCATCCACTCTTGAGGAACCCTATTTTCTAAGTGTGAATTTTTCATATCACTGTTAATGCATTTGCATATACAATGTTTGAATTGGTTGCATTTCAGTACCATACACAGTTTAGGGTTCTGTGAGATTATCATTTTTGACAGTTTAGGGTTCTTGGCTACCTAAGTATAAACTTTAAAGGTCGCTGCAGATTGCCAAACTGAAGAACCCTTAAGGATTCTAAGTCAGATAAAAAAAAATTTGAATCTTGCATAGTAATATGTTCTTTGGCTTGTCCCTCTGGGAGAACCTTTCCATGTTCTATGTAAAATTCCACAAAAAGGTTTCTCTTTTGCATGAGGCTCCAGGTAAAAAATCCCTTTTATCAAGCTAGACACATTGACTATCAAAAGACCTTCTAGAAAGTTCTTCCATTTGCTGCTCTGGAGGAACTTCAGGAGTTCTATGTAGAACAGTATATCAGAGTATAACTGTCCTTTCAGAAATGGTTGCAAGTAGAACCTCTTTAGAAAGCTACAACCTTAAGAATGTACACCCTTTCTAACAGTGTAAGACAAAATCATTGTCTGCTTAATCAGACAGTGATATTTTGTTGTTGCTGCTGGATCATTACTTCTGCATTGCCTGCTCTAAATTGCCCTTTGGTGTAAATGGGTGTGTGAATGTATGTGTGCATGGTGCCTTATGATGGACTGGCATCCCATGGAGGGTGTATTCCAGCCCTGTGTTACCTAGATAGACTCTGGATACATGGCAACCCTGACCAGGATAGAGCGGGTACTGAAGATAAATGAATGTTGGATCATGTTATACATGTATTGTGCTTTTGTTTTCACGTTTAATTCAGTTGCCTGGGTCAAATTCATTACACAACAAATTTTCACCACCATTTAACTGATTCACTTCTGTGGACCTTGGGGGGAAAAAAACCTTTAAAAAATGTTGAATGAAGGAATACCTGTGAGATGGTTTCTAATGGAGTTTGAAGAGGATGTTGAGTGTGGTAAAATCCGAGCATGATTAAAGGAATCCTGCTGGGAATAGGCTTAAAGAGGCAAATTGTTTTCATATTTTTTCATGCTTTGATAAATAATGCACAGACTGAAATCTCCCTTTCATATACTTGAACTAGGTAACCTCAAAACTTTTCAAATACTTAGAGGGCTGCTTTTGTCCTCTTAATGCCCAAAATTCAAATTTTAAGGTTGGATCAGAGTTTAATTGCTTTGGAGGGTTCATGAGACTTAGAGATAATGTAAAGATTAATCAATTAATCCAAACTCAATTACACATTCTGTTGCTGGGGAAGTTTGTGGCCAACATTGCTTGTGTTATGTGTTTATTAACTACATTGCCAGGAAATACTATCCTCTTAAATCCAGCCTGCTGTCTTCCTCAGGACAGGTTCTCACAGCACTTCTCATGACCCAAATCCGTCATGTTTCTGGGTTACAGCGCTGAGAGTGCCGAGTCCCAGAGTGGTGCCTGCACTGCTGCCATAGCTCCTGTTCACACCAGTGTAATTAACATCCCCACAAAATGAGACCACAGACAAACTGCTTACATAATCGAGGAGGACATTGCATACAAGAGTCATGACATCATTCACCACTTGGCACTATGTTTAGGATACTGTGCCTAAAGGAATTGGACAAGAGCCAGCTGCTGATTGGCAGGGTTAGGACTTGATGGGGTTTGTGTTTATAGGCTGGACAGGCGTTTTCTATAAGCAATCTGCAGAGTCCTGCTGTGTGCTTTCTGTTTCCAGAGCCGTATGTTTGTTCCATAAACAGTTAGGAACATGTATCCATGATCCATTAATCGTCCCAGAAAGTGGAGGGAAAGTGGGCTACCGTACACCACTGCTTCTAATGAACACAGTAACGGAATTAAGTAATGATGTACAGGAAAATAATGGATGTCCATGGAGTGGTTGACTGGTTGCTCAAAAGGTTCCCAAGACAATATCATATATGATCATATAAGTACGTACCGGTACACACTTTTAAGGTTCCTTTAAACAGTTAATGGCTCTGAGTTTCCTTTCACAGAGGGACACTGTAGAACTCTAGATTAACCACTGGGACTAAATCTGGGTTCTAGATTTTACCTCAAGTCTACTAAAGTTAATAATATTACACACTTTACTGTATTAAGTTCAACGTGTAGATGTTAAATATGATTTAGGGAGTTATGCTTCTCCAAGCTTTCTCATAATCTCCCCAGTAAACCCTGGCAAACCCTGAGTTGACACTAAGCATCTCTCAGCAACCTGTCGGCCTGTCCTTTTGCCTCTGACACTTCAGGTTTGTGTCGTCCTCCAGCATTATACCAAGCATGAAAGAATATGCAAAATTTCAAGCTGGGGTTTTCACTATCTATGCTAATCTTCTGGTTTAACACAGTCACACACATTCAACTTTGTGAAAAATCCTCTCTCGGATGTTTTTTTTTTTTTTGCAGTTTTCTCCTGAGCCTGCTCTGCTGAATCTCTGTTCATATTCTGTGGATGATTCAAATCAGTTTGAATCCAACCAAGGTGGTTCCTGTGCCTATAAATAACCATCGAGTGGTCACTCCCCTGATTACCTGCTACTGTGTTCAGATGGCACACAGAATGGAAGAACTAGCTGATTTGTATGAATTAATTCAAGACACCTAAAATCCTAAATGCAAACAATTAGTTTTGGATTCAGGTTGTGTAATTCGGTCAAAAAAGTACATCAACCATTTTAATGTCTCAGTCGATCTGTCTGAATAGTTCTTCTTAGGCTGCCTACTTCAAATGTCAAGTTTTAAGCAATTTCAGCTATGCCTGCCACAGTTATTACATAACAGCCTAATCGCAATCTGAGCTGATTGGGTTTATTTAAAGTGAATGCATTTAATTGTTAGACCCCACAAAATATGTTTCCATAGAAATATACAGTACATTGTCAGTAGACACAATGTTTATTCTTAATTAGACTCTTTATATAATCAGTCTTCATGTTTTTAGTCATTATTCTCAGGCCAGATCTTTGGTCTAATGAATTATATGCAGTTATTTGTATATATTGTATATTTGTATACATAATATTTATCAGAACATGTTGATTAATTTTCTATAACAGTGGTTCTAGCAGTAATTCAAATCACAGGTTTATATTAATGCACTCATTCTAATACATTATCATTTCTGTAGTACGAGCTCACAGGGACTCTGTATCGTGGATAAACTGGTTAAAAATCATCTTGGATTTTTAACACAGAAAAACATATCATTGGTTTTGCTGAAGCTTTCTGTCAGGAAATGCTATAACGTTTATGCCAGGAGTCTCCAGCATCATCACACTGGGGACTAACATTCTGTACATTTACGCCATGGAAAAGTCCTCAAGTTCCTGTTTTCTGTGTAATATAACAAGCTGCATTTTATTTCTTTTTTTGCCACCTTACATGACACGAGGTGGCAATGCTACATGCTGTGCCACTATGCTGCCTTAAATGCACCTATAAATGGATGAAAAGTATGGCATGCCGTTTTTTTGATAAACAAATTGTAATTGTTGGCAAATTGCTCTGATATAAATAGAAATAAAAATTTTGCTGTTATAGGGAAAAATAATCAACTTTGGTGTTGGTAACCATTTTTTAAAAACATTTTTTTTTATTATTTTCCTATAACAGCACATGCTTTCTGTAATTCCTTACTTATTATTTTTCTGTATTTTACTTAGAATTTTTTTTATCTAAATGGCAAATAGAAATGCAGTATTGTTATGCTTATAAAACTGGCATAAAGTCATCCGAAAAGACAGTTTAATTTATAATCACAATGATATTGTATGTATGATACTTCATTGTGTGCCAATAACCATGACAGGCATTATTTCTTTATGAATTGAGCTATGAATACATCTTCAGTCCACCTAACTGGACAATAAGGGTGTTTTCACACTTGGGCCATTTTAGTGATCCAAGTAGTCTCAGATCCATGACTCAGCACATCAAATGGACAGAGTTGGTCTGAGTATGGTGGGTCTGAGTATGGTGGGTCTGAGTATGGTGGGTCTGAGTATGGTGGGTTTGTGGTTCATTTTGTGCTCCACTTGATTTGTGCGTTGTGAAAACAAAGCGGGCTCAGTCTGCTTCACATTTTGCTTTATAGATAAAGAACTTGAGAGTTGCTGTACATACATAGCTCCATTTTCTGCCACCTAACAGAAAAACAATTCACACGGCTTTCCATGGGGTCATGTGGTCCTACAACAAGGTCAGCAGTGTTAGGTACCAACAAGGCAGATAAGCTAATAGAGCCACTCTTGCACTAGCAGTTGTTATAGAGCTTAATTTGTTAGGCAGCAGTAATAGTAGTATTGTGTCTATGACAGGAGGAATAGTTCCTGTATAATACTATTAGTATACAGTATGTGTGTAATATTTGTAATGTATGCATTTGTTTTGTCTACCCCAACCACTCACATTAGCCAGACCTGATCTTGATGGTTCAGCATCAAAAATGCTTGTGGTATTTCTCTTCAAATATGTTTGGCCTGCTTTGTTTTTCAGCCAAATGACTGCATCATGTAAAGCAACCATTTTTCAATGTTACACATATTTACTATGAATCTATGGGAAAGAAGTTGTGGTGTGAACAACATGTGGTCTGAGGTGTCATCAGTGCTAAAATGTCCAGAAAGAGAACCAAGTTGGCTTCTGAGTCCACTTGTATTGTGAACACCAAAAGCACTGAGGCCATTTGTTCCCTTTCGGGTCCGCTTCAACAGGACTGACTATGGTTCATTTAAAAAGAACTACATGAAAACACCCTCATATACTCCAGAACTGTTGAACCACAGCTCATACTAGGCATCTTCACTGTCATTCAGTTTCTGTCAGGATCTTTCCCATTAGACTCACATTAGGTTCACTGGTTAAAAAAAAAAAAAACGTGAACCCGTGAAAAAGGCTATGGGTTTCTCTAAAAACTGTGCACATTGCTAGATTAACCAGAGAATAATTAGCCTTCATCAGACAACCTTTCTGTGTGTGGTCCGTCAGAATGCACAGAGGTTGTGCTACCTGGACATCTCTTCCCTTGGGGTGTGAATCAGTTTGCATTTTTCAGCAGTTTTCCTCGGAAATGTGTACCGATGACATGTAATCCAAAAACTAATTGCTTCAAAGACTTTTATTTGGCAGACAAATTGGGCTAAATGTCAGTATAACAATAATAATTCTGAGGACTGGTCTCATTTGCACTTGTAAGCTCTTGCCTCTGTGGCGTTTTCACCTGACTATTGACATGACTATGAATCCAGTTTTCCCCCTTGCTTCTGATTTGGATGCTGGGTCTATGCAACAGTCATACTTTGTGTTTAGCTACAGAATTATCTCCCAAATAAGAACTACAGGCCAGTAAAAAAAAAATTCTGACATAACCTCTAGAGTCCAGTTCTTAGAAGGCCTAATTAGGGCAGAGTTTAGTGGTTTCTCAGCACAGCTGCTTCCTGAAATGGCAGGCGATTAGCTGATGAGCTGAACCAGGTGTGTTAAATCAGGGAAAACAAACAACCGCAGAAGGACAGGGCTCAGTTCAGAGCTGAACAGAAGTGCAGGCCCTTGTAGTGTCCAACAAATTCTCTCACAGTGACATTTTAATCACGATTAAGACACAGAGATTATTAGGTAGATTGTTCGGCAGCATTTAATCCTGTTTGTTTATGTTATAACTAATGTATGCAATTGCCTTTAATTCAGAGAGCTAAAGTTTCACCACTTACAGCGACACACGGGAAGCAGTCGGTGTGTGGCTCATGATGGTCACTGCACAAATGATCCTGATATTCCTGGGAGCCTTCCTCTACTCAGTGTGAGTCAGTGTGGATTAAAAACCTGTTAAAATGAAAGTGTATCTCTTTCAAGTGGAGCATCTCTTGCACCTATTAAAAAAGGGCCTTCTTAAATCTCACTGCCAGAAAAGAAACAACAGATTTTTTTTTGTCCAGACTATTAGCAGAGAAGCTAATATTTAGCTATATTTAAACTCAATGCTGTAACTAAAGTGGATATGAAATTCTATACTTCCCTTTTAAAATGGCAGGTTATGAAAAAAAAAAAAATGAAACCAAGGTAGATCATGTCAGAACTTTTTCCACCCTCGATATGAAATTACAACTTGAAATACAATCAGAAAACTTTTACCTTTTTTTATTTTACTATAACCTGTTTGCATAAGTGTGCACACTCTGTTATAATTGGGTCTGTGTCTGTGTTCAGAATGAATCACTCACATTCAATCTCATGTTCAAAAGTAAATATCATACAGCTGTCATCAATGAAATTATTCCGATTAACCCCAAATAAAGACCAGCTGCTTCTGAAGGATTTCATCACTGCTGAAGCCGTGGTCCACAAAGAGCTTACAAAGCCTGTACAGGCTTTATATCATTATTCATATTTATATACAATCATGATTCATTTATTTATTTTTACATTCCAAAATTTTGTTAAACTAATTTTGAGCCTCTGGTGTTAGTCAGTGTAAGCTAGCCTATTGGCTAACATGAGCTAATGCTACCTGGTCAACTTGTGAAGTTCGTTAGTCTGAATCAGAGTCAGGGAAGCACAGACATGAAGATGAGCACAGAACACTCCAACCTACTGTGAGCCAGGAATTTCCCAAAGGCACTGAACTACGCAAGCACAGGGTAAACACATTGAAACATCAGTCAGAGAAGCAAACTTAGCTTAAATTTACCAAGTATTCAGAGACAGTCACATTAGCATCATAACAGCTGGTAATGGAACATCGCTCGTGCTAAAATGCCATACAGGAAATTCGTTAAAAAGTGCCTCAGCGATTTTGTTGCTGTCCTTTGTTCTGAAAACGAAAATTGGAGATGTTTGGTAACAGACCTTCAGCTGTCTCGGCACGCGTTAAACAGAGAATATCAGACATTAACAACTCAATTGAAACGCATTTATATTCAGAAATGAGAAAATGAGAAACGCCGGTATTTCAGCATTGCTTTGGATAAGTCTTGCGACATAAGCTGCAAGTCAAGATAAGCCGCAGTTGGCAATATTTGTACGGTCTGTGTTGGAAGACTGCACAATTAAGGAAGAGCTACCTGACATTGTACTGGTGAAAGATACGACCCATGGCAACAATCTGAAAGAGACACTGTTGAGAAAGTCAATCTGCAATTATTAAAACTAACAGCAATAGCCAGGGACAGCGCGCCAGCCATGTTGGGGTCTGCGAATGGCCTTGTAGGACTGTGTTAAGCTGACGACTGTTTTCCACATTTTTGGACATTGGTGTCTAAAAAGTTGAACTTGGAGCACATCATGAAACCTGGGCTGGAAACTGTCAATTTTATATGCACACATGCTCTCAATCACATCTCTCAAAAAATCTCAAAGCTTCATCTAGATGAAGATCTTTCAGCTGATCTGCTTCTTCACTTCACTGTGAGATGGCTTTCAAGAGGTAATGTGCTCTTCCTTCTTTTTGGCTTTTCAATCCGGTGAAGCTGTTCCTTGCAGAGGAACATAAGGACTGTCCTGAGTTACATGACCCCCAGTGGATTTCAGATTTGCCATTTTTGGTCGACATGCTGCATTATTTGAACGGACTAAACGTGGCTCTGCAAGGGAACTTAAAGATGCTGCCTGACCTGGTGCTTTTAACATTTGTCAACAAACCCAAGCTGTTCAAGACACATTTACATAAGAGAGAGCTCACACATTTCCCCTCCCTGTTGAAGGCAAGTGGAGAAGCCACAGCGTTTGTAAGAGGGAGTACTGCACAGTATGCAACACTGCTTGAAAATCTCCAGCAGAGTTTTGAGGACATATTCTGCAACCTACAGCAAAAAAAGCCATAGATTACATTTCTCATCAACCCTTTCACTTCTGAATCAGGCTGTTTAATGGAAGATGAAGCAGCGTCTCGGCTGGAAATGACTGAACTTTTTGAGGATGATGGAATTAAATGTGTTCTGAGGGAAGGAACCGTGGCGTTTTAGAAGATTGGGCTGCACTCAAACTATTGTCAATGTTTCGGGTCAACTTACGTCTGTGAATCATTTTTTCTACACTGAAACAATTGAAATCAAAGCATCGCTCTGTTACTGACACGTGTGAAAGAGTTACTTCATGAAGACTATGTGTTATGTAATTAGGCCTGTTTGCACAACAGTGTCTCTGTCGTGTGGCTCTCTGGAGCGATACTTTTTTGTTTTGTTTTTTCTGGCTCATCGTGCTGAACAGGTTCGCCACCCCTGAACTAGACTCTAGTAACATTTTAATATTCTACACCATTTCTGTTTTATCTCACTTTGCATGTTTGATACATATATAATTGTTAATACTAAGCACTAAAGTTTCCATGTATTATTCAGTTATTCATCTTAATGCACATTATTCGCTGACTGCTATGAGGGGTGGAAAATTATGAGCCCATGTGCCCGGGACAAGCAGATTACATGTTTGGCTTTTAGTTTTTTTTTTTATTCATATTTGCCTCAGGCTCAATAAAATAGCAGTCACCACCGTATTTTCACTTTTTTGTTCAGCCCACAGAAAAAAGCGAAAACCCTGCTTGTTATTGACTTTCGCAAAATAATTTAAAAAATTAAAAAATTAGATACGCATTTCCCCTCTCAGCATGCGGCGCATTTCCCAGCAGGACAAGTGCAGGACAAGCTTGTGTCTTTTGTTTTGAGATCGACATGAAACACGTGCGTTTGTTTAGTTTTGACGTGCTTTCGTTTTGATTCTGTTCTTATCTCCACCCTGTCCTGTCATTGGTGTATTTTTCTGATTGTATCCACTTGTTCTTGATTAGTTTGCCTATTTATACCCTGTTGTGTCTTTTGTCTAGTTGCAAAGTCTCATTCATTTGAGCAGTTGTGCATTTCTAAACCTTATTTCACTCTCCTGTCTCTTCTGGCTTTCTGACCCATGGTCGTTTTTCTGTGTTTTGATTATGGATCATTCTGGTTTGTTGCCATCAGCCTGTGTTCTGAGTATGCACGCTACTGTCCTGTGTACAACCAGACGTTACAGCATTGCGTTTTATGGTGATGTAATGCAGCATGTTCTTGTAACTATAGTGCGTGCTACTCCTTCCGAATCCCGTCATCTGTTGCACTACACACATCTTCTAGAATTGCATCAGTAGAACTTTTTTTTTTTTTTTTTACTAGGAAGATGAATTAGTGTGCGCTGATCAGAATTAGGAACAGGCAGGTATATGAAAAAACTGACACGATTAATGTATTTTAATGTACCATGCAGAGCAAGAAAACCACATCTCATAGGCGAAACCTTGTCTAATGACTTGCTGACAATGACTTGCGTTTACATGCACATCAAATTCCATTTAAGGTCTATATTCAGGGTGCAGCCAGATTCCGAATACGATGTTTATATGCGTACAGGCGTCGGAATATTCCTGTATACACGGCACCCACCATTCTTTGCGGACTGAGCACGTGCATATATCTCCTTTCAGTGGACTTTCTGAATAAGGTGTTTACATGCAACAAGTTTCCAGTTAGAACAGGCATATTCCAGGGGCGGGAATCAGAATATTGCCAAATCCGATTAATATCAGAATACTGATGTGCATGTAAAGGTAGCCTATGGCTGAATCATCACCTACATGGAAATTTCTATGCTTGTTTGCGTCTGCATTAATGCTATTAACTAGATAACTTGCTTACCATACATAATTAAATTACTTTAGCTACAACTTTTAGCCTCAATTAGATTCCTGGGCAAGCAAACTTCTGACTATTTATTATTGTAAACTAATAGGAAATTTGTACAGTTGTAAATGTTTGTGGGAGGAGTTTAAAGGGTTACTTGCTGTTAGTAAGCTGCAGCATCTGTTTTTGCTTTGTATACTGGAAAAGCAAATACCAGCTTCCAGGAATGCACTGTTACACACGTTACCTTGGCTTTGCTTTTTCGGAGCTCTGAGTGAGTCTTTGTGCAATCTCTCCTGAATTCACCTCTCACGTCCATAAGCTCTTGCTGTCTTCACTTCCGTATCTCTTTTAGCTTGTTGGAAAGCAATAATGGCACCGGTTTACTGAGTCAAGACTTTGTTTGTAGAAAAAGAGCAAGAGCATATAAAAGAACTTCTAATCTGTATTCATGTCTTCTACAACAAACCAGAGGCTGAATAAGCACAAGCATTTACTGTTCTTTTTACAAAAACTCTTCCACACTTTCTCTACACCACTGCAATTGGAGCTTTTTTGTTTAAAATTTCATAGAAACCAGCAGACTGGTGCAAGTCTGCAACACTAGACTCAGTACCAGAATAACAGGACTGTTCAGTAACGCGACTTTAAGAAGGGAGAATATACCGGGCGTGAAATAGTAAATATAGCAACAGTAATAGATCCAGAATAATTTAAGTGTAGCGCTAAAGTGGAAAAGAGGCAGCTGCCCAATATATAATAATATTTCGTATAAAATAGTAGCATAAACAGTTGTGCTGAACAAATAAAGTACAAACAGTTCCTGACGATTTTTTCCTGACCTGTCAGTGTGCTTTTTAATGAGAGCATAACGTGTCACATGCCCTGCTGCGCTGCTGAGTGGAGGAATCCGTTTCCATGCAACTAACCAATACGTTTATAAGCACCGTTTTGTTATTATGATGGCAACCAACTGCACCCTGATTGGCCAAATATGCTTTTCCCCTGGATTAACTAAAGAATAAAACACAGCAGGATGTGCGGTTATAGGAAAATAGTCAACGGCAGGGTGATGTGATGCAGCCTGAAGAAAAGCAGAATTACTATCACCAACTCTGTGTTTGTTATTTTCCAATAACAACTTGTCTCGAAGTGTTTTATTTCTCTTATAGCATAGCAATTTGCCAACGATTAGAATCATTATTAGTTAAAGAACAACATGTCAAAAGATAGTTTTTATCTGTTTATAGTTACGTTTATTGTTGTGGAATGTGTGGGAAACAAGCTAAAAGCGGTTATCACTTACGTTATAGCAGCTATAAACAGCCATTCTTTTTTGATCCTCAGTCCTGAAGTTAATAAGACAAAAATCAAGAAACCAGAAATGAAAAAGTTTTTTTCCCATGGTGGTGAACCTACTGACAATTACAAAGTGCTGACATTCTTGCCATAAATGTTTTCTTTGTTGAATAACATCATATTTTCTTATCTGTTTATTATTAGTCATAATTACATGGAGCATTCAACACACAATGTGCTGTGCTTGCTGTTCCTGTAGAAATGATAATATATTCGAATGAGCATATTAAAGCTGCGGTACGGAACTTTTTTTTTTTGGTTAAAAATGAACAAAAGTCAATTATTGAGCAAGTACATAAAAAAACAGTGTTCAAAACTGTCTCCTTACCTTACCCTGATTCGCAAAGGTAAGCTTATAATAATGATTTATAATTTGAGCTGTCAGGTCGGATTTCGCAGGAAATGTCAGTTTGAAGTCAAACGTCTTTGCGTGGTTACGTCACGTCCGTAAACAGAACGAAGAAGACCCGGCGATTATATCGCGCGTGTGGGTGCTGAGGATGGCGGCGTGTTTGTAGCTTGCTCTTACAACAGTTGCTTATAATTTAAACTTGTCATCTAGATGGCTGCTTTTAATCTGGATGGTTCTAAATGTTCAATCATCGTTTGACATCTGGGGGAATCACCTGTTGTCCTCTCCAAGGACAACAGGTCCGAGAGTCAGACTTGTAACCCGAAGGTGAACCCGAAGGTCGTGGGTTCGAGTCTCGGGTCCGGCAGGGATTGTAGGTGGGGGGAGTGAATGACCAGCGCTCTCCTCCACCCTCAATACCACGACTGAGGTGAGACCCTTGAGCAAGGCACCGAACCCCCAACTGCTCCCCGGGCGCCGCAGCTAAAATGGCTGCCCACTGCTGCGGGTGTGTGTGCACGGGTGTGTGTGTGCGCACTTGGATGGGTTAAATGCAGAGCACAAATTCCGAGTATGGATCACCATACTTGGCCACACGTCACTTCACTTCACTTCAGAATAAATAATCAACATGGCTTTTGAGAGGTGGCAACAACTCCGAGACCTGAGGTGACTGAAGACTGACGCAGAGATGGCTTTATTCCTGCTGAACAGCTGAGACATTTCGGTGGCTCAATAGGTAGCCAGCTAACATTAGCGCACTTGTTTGCTCGATTCAGCTAGGTATCAAGATTCCTTTTTTTTTTGTTTTTTTTTTTTGTTTTGCTATGGTCAGTGTGGTAAATTGCACTCATTTTCTGCTAGCTATGAGAGAGAGTAATTCACCCCTACTCCAAGAACACCGTATCCAAAAGGATAAATTTATTAGATGAAATTCTTCAAGGTTCAAGGCTCTTCATTTGTCATATACATATTACGTACATGTGATGTAATGTAGTCAAATGTTTCTCGTTAGTGCCTCGTCCCACAGTGCAACAATGAACGGAACAACAACTAGATATGCACATACTGTACATAATAAAAACAATGTAATAAAATCTAGTAGACTATATGATAAAAAAAAAATCGTACATAGTACACTTAAAATTAATCATTTTCGTAAAAACATGCAACGAGTAAACAGAAAGTAATCAGAGATTAGACTGCCTAGAAAGTGAAATCTAAAGATAACGTTAATTCACACAAATTACAGCTAGTTACATAATGCTGATGCTGGCAACATTACCAATTTGTGAGCCAAAGTTTAATAATAATAATTTGCAATGTGTGACTTGATCTGATCTGAACGAGCAATCATTAAACCTTAGTAACGCGATTTATTTTAAAACATTTACGTTTTCATTTGGTAAGAACACAAGTGGCAGATATGTTACTTACTTGTTCGGATGACATTTTTTCGGGTATATGCCTTGTAGGACATACTTCTTACTGTCATGTCGATGTACAGTACAATGACAGATCTGCTCTGATGTGCTGATCACAGACAATCCATACGAATGCCTCAAACCAGCAGATTCACCTGCGCAGAGGAGCAGTGCCGAAGCACAACCCACGTAAAAAAAAACTAACTCCGCAAGTAACTTGCAATTTTATGTTTCAAACAGAGATGCTGATAGAGAGGCAAAAGTTCCATACTGCCGCTTTAATATAAACCCATGATTTGAATTACAGCTAGAACAACTCTCAGAGCTGCTGTTATCGAAAATCAACTCCTTCTGGCCAGTCAGAATAGAGAGTTCAACAACTACTTTCAACAACAGATATGGGGTTTATTTGAAAAGAAATGAACGTTTGCACTTAATGTGCTATTGTTTATTGGAAATTGCATCAGCTGGCATAAAGACATCATTTCACATTTTTTGAACACCTACAGCAGTGCAAGCACAAATCATGTCAGATTTTTTGTCAGATGTCAGATTCATGCACATTTTCTCTGGCCCTTAATTAAAGTGTGATTCATTTCACTGTGACTTCATCAGTGACATATCAGTGACATTTTAATCACACAGTTATGTATATTCCCTGTTGCCCTAGCTAAAGTGAGTTTCAGCTGACTTATTTTAAGGGTTTTATGAATGCCTATGGCATATCTGTGATACTGCAGTGACAAAATTGTAACGATAGTGTGTATTCTGTTTTACACTAAACCTGTAAACATCGCCCAAGTAATAAAATGATAATGAAAATGATAATAGTAACAGACTGATGAGCCACAGTGGCAACAACAAACCTCATATACAGTACTGTATGAAAGCATAATTACATTAATTGTAATAACACCATAAATGCACTGAGCTACAAAGCCAGTTGTCATAGTTTCCCGACTAAAAAACCAGCCTCAGGAGTATCATATTTTAACCTAAAGTCAGCAACAATTTGTCAGAACTGGCAAAAGCTTTATTTGTTTGTCTGTTGGACAAGTGTTAGTTCACGTCAGCCGTCATAGAAGTCTTATGCCAATGTTATGTCACCTTAGGAACATCATTCTTCTTCTTTCTCTTCTTCACTTGGAGATGCACGAGGAGAACTTTCTCTCTTTAATCAAATGAGAGGTAGCTGAAAACTACCATTGTAGAAGGAGTCGCTGATCATTTTTCACTTTTAAAAAAAAAATCCCATTTGTAATTGAAAAGATTTAGACAATGAGTCCTGTATGACATGCATGTGAATAATCTGTAAAAAATCTGCAGTAATTTGCCCTTCCACAAGAATGTACAATTATAAAGAAATAAATCTTCAGCATGCATAAATATACTCAAATGATACCAAGCATCATAGATACACTGGGACCTGATTAAATAACCATATAAAAAGAACAATATTTTAAGCTTCTTCTTTATGACCGTTAGTGAAGATGTGCTGTAATCTATGGCTGAAGCAGTGGAGTGACATTTTGCTCTGGTCTCATGGTGTCAATGTGAAACGGCAGCCCATCTTGTGTGTTCCTCTTGCTCGTCTCTGGCTGCTGGTCATGTACAACAGACATATGGCCACCATCTGCTCCAACCTGGGTACATTGAGGCAAGCAGGCGGGTTTGGAAAAGGGATCTCTGGGCCACTTTAACCCTTCAGAGCCTTCATCCAAACAGGCAGGACAAACAGGGATTTATCTTGAACATGAAACAAGACACTCCTCCTCACATTTCACTCATAGCTCCACAGAGAGTCACAGAGGTTCTTTTATATTGGAAATGAATCCTGTCATACAGGCTCAGAAGGGGAACGATGGTGGGTGTAGACAAATTTAAATGTGGTAACAGAAAATTCAGGCTTGTTAATAAATGTCACTTATATCACAACACTGAATGTAATATGTATTCAGTGCCATTTTGGTATACTGGTTCCTTTTGGTGTGTTTTAATGGTTCTGTGACGGAGGGGTCTCTGCTGTGGAGGGCTTCCAAGGTGAGCCCTTTTAGAAAGGTAACTGTACAAACAACCCCTGAACAGCTGTTCTTTTTTAGCCTATTTTCTCAGATTTTGGGGATTCAAACGTAGGATCTCCTGGCGATAATGCTTAATGGCGATAAAGCAAATGTTTTTTTTTGTGTGCCACTCGGGAGCCCAACCTTTTTCCCCCTTAGAGTGTAGATGTGTGTTTACTTTTGTGCTGCTGTGGCAGCATTTCACAGCAATTCCAGTCATGTTGTTAGCTGAGTTAGATTGAAGAAAATGTCTGTTGTTTGTGGAGAATTAGAGATGGGAGCCAAAGGAAAAAAAAACAACAACAAAGTGATAAACAGCTTGCAGTGGAATAGAACATCTTGTTTCTTCTTATTGACTGACTCAATTTTAAACATTTGTTTCTGCTCTTTTGTTTTGCTCTCTCACTTTTTCCACCTTTCTTTACAGTGCTTTAAAATAGATGATTGTTATTTCACAATCCTACAGAGATTTTTTAGGTTGCACATTGGAATATGGTCTGATTTCTATGGGGTTAGTGAAATTACATACGGTGCGCTTACATTTCAACCTGAGAATTTGTGATTTTTCCTTTATATGTGGACTCTTTTTTTCCCCTGGCGTTTGAACTGTTTAGGAAGCATATGTCTATCTGTTTGGTGCAAAGTCTTACAAAGCATTGCGCTGAGTAAGTTCTGAGCATTATTTAATATTATCTTGCATCTAAGTGTATGTACCCTCGCTTCATTTTCTGGTGTGTTCTTGGATTATCCCTTTGGACCTACTGGTTTGATTTTTGGATTATTTTACTCTGTTTGCCCTTGTCTTTATTAAGTACCTTTTACACATGGATCCTCACTCTCCGTCTGTGTCTGATATGTTACAGTAGGACTGGAGACCAGTCACATTTTCTGTATTGTCTTGGACTGATGTCGGAATTATTGGCATTTTTTACTCAGACTTGTTTCAGTCTTGGGCACTGATCTTGCTAAATATATTCCTGGTCTCGACCGGGAGTTCGTAAAAAAAAAAAAAAAAAAAATGTTTGTGTCGTCTTCTCTTTTTGCATGCACAATGTTTTCTATTTCTGTGGAAACATAGCCTAATCATTGGCACGAACGAAGCCAATCAGTTGAAGTTAAAGGCTTGGCCTTGTAAAGGATTTGGTTTTTTTCCAGTCTTGAGCTTGTTTTTGGTCTCACTTTCATTTGGACTTGTCCCCCTTAAGACTCATCTTGGTCTTGACTCGATCTTGGCTAGTCCTGTTCTTGGACCTGTCTTGGACAGGTGGTCTTGACACCACTTTGTTGTGTTTTTTTTTTTATGTTAATGTCCACAGTTAGCCTCTCAAATCTGATATTAGCACAGGATATAATTCACATTTGAAGGTAGCAGGTGCCTTTTACAATATGAAATGATTTCCTGCTCACTAATATTATACCATTATGCCTGGCAATTGCTATTGTTTAAATCTGACCCAAATAGATAGTTAAAATTGGCAATCTGGTCCAAGAAAATATTGCTGCTTTTTTTTATTCCTTTACCAGTTTCTTGTAGGTGTATATGTTAGAGGTGGAAAAATGCTTCTCTGGATTTACTGGATGTACAGTATGTGTAACTGACTGCAGCTAGAGCTTGAACTTGGAAATCTCAGCTCCCAACAGCACCTGACTGCTGTAGGGGTCTGGAGTCCAAAACTGCCTCCATAAAACAAGATGCTGCCAGCCTTATCTCTTTTCAAAGCACTCATACTGGTATACTGCTTCCATTAGAGCCCCCACACTGTCATGATTTATGTTCTGCTATATTTATGAAACGTTTAGAGATTCTAATAATTTGGGAGGCCTCTTGTTGCATAAGTGAAGGAATTCCACACTGTTCTGAATCACAGATTGAAGAGAACGGGTACAGTGTAGAGAATAAAAGTAATTTGTATGACTGATCAGCTGCCGTATCATTGCCCAGCCTGCCTATAGAGTGTGTTGATAATGACTCGTCGAGCCCTGTCGAGCACAGATGGAGCATGAGGCCATGCAGCAGAGCATCATGGGTCTGTGTTTGACACTGTTCACAGCTTTAACTGTTATAAGCGTGCAGCTGGGTTAGTCAAGTCAAGTCAAGAGGAGTTTATTGTCATTTCAGCCATATACAAGTACATAGTGAAACGAAACAACGTTTCTC
>CM075020.1:18356062-18370593 GCA_037576675.1 Pangasius sanitwongsei | reverse complement strand
GAGACCCCGATGATCTTCTCAGCTGTCCTCACTATCCGCTGCAGGGTCTTGCGATCCGAGACAGTGCAATTCCCAAAGCAAGCAGTGATGCAGCTGCACAGGATGCTCTCGATAGTCCCTCTGTAGAACATGGTGAGGATGGAGGGTGGGAGGTGTGCTTTCCTCAGTCTTCACAGAAAGTACAGGCGCTGTGGGGTTAGTGTGGGGTTAGTGACTGCGATTGCAAAATTCACAATAGTAGTATGAAACTTCTTGCAAGATTTCTCATGAATTTAAATGATTGTTTAGCAGGATTTGTGAATTGGCTATGCTGGTTTGTGAAAGCCTGAGCGAGGATTGTACCTGGCTGGTACCTGGATTTTATTCCTTACAGAAAATTCCCAAGGAAATTTCCAATAAATATTCATATAGGATACCGTGTTGAATTTAATTGGTATTTTAATGGAGATTCCGAGTTTCTTAATGGAGATTATTGTTATCTGATGACCATGAGATGCCCATCCAACTCATCTTGTACATTCTGAGATGCTTTTCTGCTCACCATGGGTGTAAAGACTGGTTATTTGAGTTACCATAGGCTTCCTGTCAACTCCAAACCATCTGGTCATTTTCCACCTACAAAAATGCCCCCCATTGGATGTTTGGATGTTTTTTCCACAGCATTTTGCATAACCTGTTGTATGTGAAAATCCCAGGAGATCAGCAGTTTCTGACATACTCAAATTTTACATATAAACTTTACAATCAGATTTCAACTGATTATCATTATCATTATCATTTGCATTCTGGGCTTAAAGTATCTTCAATAGTAGGGTAAGTGGGTTAACATGGTTGGCACATATACAGTATACATATACAGTCTTGATTTCCTATTAATGCATCACAGCCTCTCATTACAGCCCCATACATTTACATAGAGTTCCCATGGAGAACTACTTTCGACAATCTAGTGGGTTCCAAAAGCAATCCCAAGGGAATTTGCTATAAGAGAAGGGAAGACCTGCAGACCAGAAACTGCAGCACATCCACTGTTCTGAGAGGCAGCGGGCATATTTTGTAACATGAAAGGAGGATTTCCTTTTATTAGAGTCAATGCATCACCCGATTAACCTTCCTGCAACTAAGATAAGAGACCCAGTTTCTCAGCCAAGCACTACCGTGCTACAGAATAGGCTCTGCCCTCACACAAAAAAGACTGCTGTAGGTTAATGTGGACATGAAATTGAAAACCTTCCCTGGAAAATGAAATGTCACCTACTGATTTGTAACAAGCATCTCTGTATTGCAGTAATATAGCAGCTTTCTCCCTCAGAGCCATCCTGTTCATCAGACACAAGCGTTGAGCTGCTTCAGATGGAAATGGTGTATGGTTTATTGTCTTTATATCATTCCACTAACCCAGCCTGCCCAGTCAGTCACTGATGGTAGTGACACTGAACGATCAGAAATGTCCGTTTATCGAGAAGCGAAGCTTTGGATCATGGTGCAGTCAAGTGACCTACGAATAAAAATTGACAAACACCAGCTGCTTTAACAATCTAAGGAACTACATTAGCTACATTAGTCATTGCTAAGTGAAATATTATCATGAGGAAAAAGGGCATTTTATTGCCACTAATTGAGCTCTTGATGCATCTGCAATGTACTTTGCACGATGCTGCATTAAAGAGTCCATCTGTGGTCTTTCTTCCCTGAATCAATGCATAATGGCAATACGGAGCCTGTTAGTACTGGATGTAGGAACGGATGACCTTGTTGTCATGGTGAAGGAAATCTTGGGCAGTTTGAGATGTGATGTAATGATTGAACGTGTTCACACTGGAGGCGTAGCCTGACTGTTTGCTTGGACGGCTTGAGTTGTGTGATTTCACACAAATGAAAGCAAATTAATTGTTTTCTTCATCGCTTAAAATGCTGCATGCTTGAAGAATTTAAAATAGTTCACAAATACATGCTTGTTTCACACGTAAACAAAAATAAGTGACCCATTACAGGTAGTTAGATTTGTTGTTTAATATATTTGATATTTGAGGTCTACTTTCTGATGTGCTATTTTGGTTGGGTGCAAGCCATTTTATCCCGTTTGTCTGTTGCTATTGCAACACGCTGAACCCTGAGGAAACCCATGCACACATGTTGAGAACATCACACAAACTTCACACAAGCTCAGGATCATACCGGGAAACTGTGAGGCAACAGTGCTACCCACTGCACCACCATGACACCCTAATGATAGCGTATTGCTGTATTTGTAGTCATAAATGAACATGCTGTGCTAAGATGAGTGGAGCAATGCAAGGTGGAGAGCCTAATACACACCCTTGAGTGGGTTACAGCTTTGTGGAAAAAAAACCAATATGATAAAATACAATAAATAATTTATTATTAACGATATTCAGTATAAACCATTCTTATGCCACGCAACATAGTCTGTCAACAGAAGGCTTTGGTTGCTAAGCAACACAACAGGCAAAGATTAGGGCATTCCCTAACGAGCAATGGCTTAAGTGTGATGTTTTTATTGATTTAAAATCTGGTGCATTAATACAGAATTTAATTATTGTGATGCAGTCATTGGTGTGTGCATAGTAAGGATTTTACAATGGCTTTGAACATGGCTTACCCGGAATTGAAACCATGTATTTAAATACTTGCTTTTAACTACAGCTGTGCAATATGATTGCCGCGCATATCCTGATATCATTTGGTGCGTTAATTGTGCAAAAAAAACAACAACAATATGACGTGTGAATACATCAGCGGAACAAGCAGAATGGACAAGAGAAATCTGCTCTCCGTTGTCACAATGAGGTTGGTTTTATGGCATAATATACGATTTCCTTTGGTGCCACTGTTGCTGTTTATGCTGTTTAAGATATACCTCATCAACTCTCAAAACCTTCACTGTTTACTCTTTCAGACCTGTTAAAGCCTGGAGTTTCCACACTTATGATACTGTCTGATACTTATAACACCTTTAGGCTAAACTACAGCGACCTACGAGAGCCGAAAAGGCTCAGAAACGTATCTCAATTGCCATTCTGTACATCATTTAACAAACATGGTGGAGAAAAAAAACTTATCTGTAATAACAAACAGGAGTGAGAGCAAAGCACCAGGCAGCAAGACAGACTATCCATTGTGTTCTATAAATTTAAATGTCAGTTTCAGGACAGCCTGGTGTCTGTATAATTTCACAGGGAAAACATCTTCCTCTCTAAAGAACAGAAAAGAAGCAATGCTCTAAAGACGGTGGCGATTTTATCTAGCCAGCAAGAGGCTAAACACGGGGCAGACATCTAATCAAGCCAACTATGTTGTGTGTGTTCTCATGCCACTGCTTGGGGATCATTTATGGGGAGGATAAAAAATACCAGCACCTAAAAAGCAAAATAATTACCTGCCAAGCAGGAAGCAAAGCAAGCTGGCATCAGTTCACTTCAAATCACAAATTAAAGCCATTTGAATCACTAAGGTCTTTCCAACAGGCCTTGTTCTTGTAATGTATTGCTAAAGATATAACTCTCTCTCTCTCTCACTCTCGCTCGTGTGGTGATTGCATGTATATATATAGA
This sequence comes from Pangasius sanitwongsei, assembly GCA_037576675.1. NCBI lineage: Eukaryota > Metazoa > Chordata > Actinopteri > Siluriformes > Pangasiidae > Pangasius > Pangasius sanitwongsei. The sequence goes on along the minus strand of CM075020.1, from coordinate 18,367,018 downwards.
GTCAGGTCCGGAAGTATTTGGACAATGGCTATAATTCCTAAATGGTAAATGCCATATTTTTGTGGAGCCTCTTAAAATAAAGCTGAAAGTCTACACTTCGATCACATCTTGATTGTTTTATTTGAAATCCATTGTGTTGGTGTATAAAGGCAAAATCACAAAAACTCTGCCATTGTCCAAATACTTCCGGACCTGACTGTATATATTTCCTTTAAGATAGCAGTGCTATTTTTTTTGTCAGACAGTTTATTTCACTCTGCCCCCAGATCCATCATGACCTTGACCAGAATGAATGTGAAAATTAGTTAGGTACAAACTGAATGCATCCTGGCTCTGTAATTGGATCAGCAATGTGCTGAGTCTTAAAATTTGCTGGGAAAATATCTGATAAAAAGGGAACTAAACTGGGCCAGTTGAAACCATTTTCTCATGTTTTTCAGCTCTATTTAAAAGAAAACACCACACAATAGTACATGACCGCTTTCATTATGTGGTAGCAAGTAAAGATTATTTGGAATGTTTATGAAGGATTTTCATTTCTGCTTTTCCTGCAGCCACTGCCATGAGGAGCTCAGGAGGGACCCAAACTTCTTCCATTTTCTCCTTCTGAATATTTTCTTTTCATGTGAATAGGAAAGAGTCCATGAAATGCCTTCTTTAGTGAAACTTGCTTACTCAGCAAAATGGTTGAAGGCATGAAAATAGGAACATTATTTTGCTAAACAGTTTAGTTCGTCATGCCTTTTTGTGCCTCCTGGCATTTTTACTTTCAGACTGCAGCGGTGTGATTGAAAATTGACTTTGCAACGCTGGGAGAATTTAAACTCCAGCTTAGAAATACATGACACACTTTTCCCCTTTAATGTAACTAGACAGCAGTATTCGCGTGCTTACAGGTACATCAGTGCTAAAAAAAAGTTAACCAAGCTTTTTATTCAGAGAGTTGAGAATGTGCCCATGTTTTTGCTATCAGGGTTAGTCAGACTGTTGTGACTCACATTTAGGAATCATGAGGCAGAACATTACCTGTGGTTTTGCCAAAAAAAAAAAACAACAACACACACACAAAGAAGTATGAAGAAGTCTAGAGGTGTGTAGAGTGACAGATTAACTTAAGTACCTGAATCTGCTTATGTTAGAAACCACAACGCCATACCTTTTGCCTTGCACATTCAAGATAAAGCATATCTCAACCTCACTTTTATAAGCTTCTATCAGGGTGAAGAAGAGATTTGAGATATCGGGCATCAAATCTTTTGACATCTCAGCCAGCAAAACTCTGATGTAGCGTAATGCTCATTGAGAGTTGAGTAGGGCCTGAAGTTCAAGTGTGATTTAAATGTGCATTTCAAAAAACTGAGAACATGGATGCAAATTTGGTCTGACACATGGGATTATAACCTACATACTATTGAACTGAAACATTAGGTGAGCATAGCAGGGCTAATTTTAGAGTTACCATATTCTCATGATGTCAAATGGTGTGATCAACATTAAACACATAAATAGTATTCTTTACAGGAGCTTGTCATATGTGTAGTGGTCTGGGAAAATCAATCTCATGTTGCTGTGGCTGAATTCTGGCGAACAGCCAAAAAAAGATGGCCAATTTCCCCCCCCCCCCCTGGATACTTTGGCATCTCAACTTTAAGAAACCATACATACAGTATATTTCTGTCACAAATCCCCTCAGAGTGCAGCGCTCATGCTTGCTCTTATTCTGACATTTGTTTATTTTTACTTCCTGGTCCTGTCTCCAATTGATTCCACTTGTGTCCTGTTTAGTTCCCTAATTTCTTTGTGTATTTGTACCCTCTTATTCCTGAGTCTCTTTCTGAAGTTTTGTTTCATGCTGTTGTACATTACTGAGCCTGTACATCTGCTCCCATGTTTCTTTTCCCCTTTCCAGCTCCTTAGCTTCAACCTGATGTTCCAGTTTGACCTGTTTCCTGTTCCTCCAGCTTCTGATTATGGATTGTCTTATCTTTCAATCAAAGTGCCAGACAAAGCCTTGTAATAATCATGATATTTTATTGTAACTGCATTATCCATGGACATGAATTCATTCCTTATTGGTTTTGGAAATTCCTGAGTGCATGTATGGTCAGATGCTTTACTTTGTGACCCTGATGTACACAGTTGCTGCCGGGTGCTTTACCGTTATGACTCCGTGTGCTGTCTACCTCATGCAAAACTTTAGCAGATTAGCGACTGCCACAAATGGGTTTTCAGGGAAAAAAAAAAAAAACTCAACATTGCACCTTCCCACAAAACACAGTACCTGTTCTCACCTCCTGATGCCATCTCCTCACTGCCATCCTCGGCACCTTCCACCAATCACATGCTGCCTGGGCAGTTCTTCCCTGTTGCTATGGAGACCTGTTAATATTCCGAATGCGGTTCGCACTGACGAGAGTGCGTCTGTGCACCACAGAGAGAAGGAAAGGGACATTCCTTCAAAAAGAAAAAAAAAAAAAAAAAGGACAGCGGCACAGCAAAGAAGGGTGCAGAAGAGAACTAGTGGGGGAGTTAGAGAGTCATGATGGCTTGCCCTGATTAAAAGGGCATCCAGTGGGGCTGTACTGCAGCATTAGTCAACGCAATATAATACCTCAGAGAGTTGCACATGTAACTGTGTTTGTGAAAATTTTAGAAATGCAGTGCTAAGTTTTAATTAAAATGCTAAGCTCAATTTGGATGTCTTTGAAATCAAAGAATGTGTTCCAGGGGGAACTATAACTCGGATTTGCACTGGCTGTAGTTTCTGTCAGCTACATTTTCTGAATTTATTAGCAACACGTCATTGTCTTTCAGCTGTGATATTCCATATAAGACGAACATACATTACAAAAGGGACAAATGGATACATCAGGGAGACCATTAGAAGATGAGTTTTGTTCACTGCATGGAAACAGATGCTCCGTTAATCGCTTCTGTGTTGGATATATAGTAATACAGCTATACAGTATATTTAAAATATTGTGAAATGGCCAAATTATGTCATGCCCATACTCTCAAAACCTTCTCACATGCTCAGTAATTACCCCGATGGTGGATGTGTGTTTGCTGTAAATGACTAAAAACCTTTTTGCTTCACATTTACCAAAAATCACTCTTATTTGTAGTATGATCACTTTAATAGCTTCCCATTTAGATGCTGTTTCATTCCAGAACTTACATTACATTTAGATTGTAAGGACTACAGAAAATTTATTTCACACATTTATACCCTGTACATACTGTATGTGCCTGTTTTAAATTGGTTGCTAAGGGAGTCTCAGCTGTCACTGAGAGCAAATGTTAAGCCCTTTCCTGTACTACAATAATTGTATATATATGGGTCTGCATGATGCGTCCGGTTCTTTGTTGGTGGGAAAATTGATTGAGTAAATCAGCAAACCTGCGAAACAGATGTCGTCAATTCAGAAAGTCTCTGATGTACAACAGGTGGATGTTATATAAATGTGCACATGTTTGCAGGTAGGAGGTGTGGTTGAAAACAATGATTTATCTGTGTGGTGGCCTGGGAACACCCTTCACAGGGTGACATTTTGACATTTCCTTCAATCCGAAAACCGAACTGAAATCGGTTTCTCCTTTGTACGTATCTCAACCACACGTAGCATTTTGAAATCTGCTTAGCACCATAAAGGGAAACAATGGCATTTAAAGATTTCATTCCAGCTGCTGTGCAGGAGCATCGGGGACATTTTTACAGTTGGTATCTGATTACAAACTGAATTGATTAGGCTTATGTCCGTTTTGCTATGGCATTTAGCATTTAACTTGATCAAAGTCTGATATTCACTGTGTGAGGAAATCACACTTAACTAGCAAGGCTGCAGACTGACTGTTTTCACCACAGTGCTGGTTAAAATTGCTCCTTACCAAACACGATTACTGCAGCAAGTAGTCTAGGCAAAATAAAAGATAAATAAATTAAAACATTTTCCTTTCATTTAGGTGAAATTTCTTGAAACTGAGGTGACAAACTATATTATAGGCCAATTTTTCCTTTTTTTCAATTCAGCCACAGTGACATCTGATGGATTTTCCCAGAGTTCCACACATTTAGGATATGTGTATATTTAGGATATTTAGGACTATATATTTGGGTAAAGTGTTGGGCCTTTGGCTGAGTGGTGCAGCAAAAAATGTTTGCAGGTTCAAATCCCTATGATGCCACAGACATCTGTCTGGGTGGGAGGATGGCATACTCCCTCTCCCTTCAATCACAGTGACACTAGCCAATCGTGGGTGTCTATGAGCTCATGCATGCGGAAGAGGGCAGATAGCACTTTCCTCCGTGTGTGTTACGCTGCCCTGTGACATGTGCATGAACAGCAGTTTGAAAAGATGCGGCTGGTTGGCTTCACGTGTCTCAGAGGAAGCATGTTAGCCTTCTCTCTCCCTGCTTGGTAGCTGTCATTGAGCTGGCTGGTGGCTAGGATTTAGCCAAGACTAACGTGTTGAGGCCTTAGATGTAAAAATGTATTTAGATGTAAAATTCTTATTTTCCTTAAATTAAGAAGACTGAACAAAATGTTCTGTGTGGATGATGTCTTTGAAGGGCATGGAAGCTGTCCCGTTTCAAATATAGAGAGAACTTGGAAAAAGTCCCTTCTTAAGGACACAAGGGCTTTGGTATTCTGTCTTAGCTCTATGAGACAGATGGAAGATGCATTCGAATACAGATATCATCTTATTTAAACACTGGACATATTGTTCCAGCTGGATCTCACTTCACCTTCGGCTTCTATTTTTCACCCGCATGTGCAATGAGGTCATTCAATATGTCTTCAAAAAACATGACCAACCTCTGAACCTCTCCACAAAGAAATCTGTGCAGCTGTTATGTATGACTCTCTCTCTCCCTCTCTCTCTCTCTCTCTCTCTCTCTCCCTCCCATGTCTCTCTGTCGTGTCTGGCAGCTCTATTAGAATCTTCACTATGGCAAAGAATGCATGTATTATTCATTTCGACCAGCGTGAGGCGGCGGCTCCTTCTTGAGCCTGCATGTTCCCCTGACCCAGTCGTCTGTCTGCAAAACATGGATCAACAGGAGCTTTAGGCAGCAGTGTAGATATATACCACTGTAATGCTGTATAAAGTCATTGTGTGTAGCCCTCCAATTGGGCGAATTCATACTGTAGAGCACAAGCAAGAAGTGTTTTAATACAGTAGAGTCTTTACCGGTTGAGATATGAAAAATAAAACCTTACAACATTGCTTTGTAGAGCTTTGTGAACTGCCGTAACTCACTGAATGTATCGAAATTTAATCCTTATCAGATTTTCACTGGAGCCAAACTCTCACTTAACTCGTTTAACTCTTCTGCATCTCATATTGAATTTCTTCAGATTGCTGATTGCATTTTACTTCCCAGTTCCCCTGCTAGTTCAGGTCACTTTGTGATTTTCTCGTTCTAGGGAGTTTTCAGTCTCATTCTTCTTCTCAGGCACAAACATCCTCTTTAAGTCAGCTGTAGCTTTAACACAGCAAAGCATTACAGGGAATTAAAAACCACTGGGGTGCCAGAGTGTTGAAGCAAGATAAAGTGTTAGGAAGGAGACTGCGGTAGATGGGGGAGATGGGGGAAGGACATACCAACCATATGATGTTTCATATTTTTATCTGATTGGATGAATAATGCATCAAAGAATCTTTTGTCACATTAACAGATTCTCGGGCAGTGAAAGAGAGGGGGTTACATGAAGTGGGTTGAGAATGCTTATACAGAGGGAGAAAACATCAGATAATAAAAGACATTTTCATAAATGCCAAAGGAGTGTATGTTTTGTATCCAGTAAAGGGGTCATGAGAAGGTTTCTGTCTAGCTGCATTTTGGGAATTAAAGGAGGAAAATGGACAGCAAGCCAATAACCTATGTCCTTTTCTTTCCCTTAGTGCGTGAGTGTGTGTGTGTGTGTGTGTGTGTGTGTGTGTGTGTGTGTGTGTGTATGAGAGAGACAGAGAGAGAGGGCGAGAGAGATTTTTGGATTTATCACAACATATTTTGCAAGATTCACTAACCTTGGCCACATTTTCTCCTTTCTGATTTTTCATGGCAGGCTCATAGAATCTGTAGTTAATACCAAGCACAAACCTCTGCACCTTAGTCAAGAATGGAGAAACATCTAGCTCATGTCCTGTATTTAATACTGCACAGCATGTATTATTCATGTTACATTTCTTGCAAGAAAGTCTCACAATCTAGATGCATATGAAGGACAATTTTTTATCACACCTTTATGAAACTTTGTTGAGTGTTCATATTGCCTCTGTCACAACATTGGTTTGTGCTTTCAAGCTCCTTTGACAGTATGACAGTATACATGATATTATCCTGCTTCACATACACTCCTGGGCAAAAAAAAAAAAAAAAAAAAAAAAAGGGCCAAGCCCGAAATGGCAAATATTAAACTTTTAATGATCTTAACAACAAATCATTGGTCAGAAAATTAGCAATAATGAAACAGATGCACTCCTGAGAGCTCCTGTGCCTCCATTTGCTGGTTTCCTTCTGCTGCAGTGAACTGTTTGTTTGGGGAAAAGCTAGAAACCGGGAAATTCACTTCTATAGTCTTCTTCTATAGTCTATCGTCTTCAAAGGTAAAAAAAATATTGATAATGATTAAAATGTTTGATGTAAAATTCAGACTAACACATGTCTGGGTGCACAAAATGTTCCAAAAAAATCTTCTGGGATTTTTTTTTTTTAAAGATTAGTGATTATTTGGTTATCTACCACACCTGATGCAGCTCATCAAGGGCCACAAGGCTTAAACATTTAAAGAAATCAAAGGGAAAAGCTTCCCATACTAAGCCCCTTTATCTATTTGTTTAATTCTTGCTAATTTCCTGACCAATGATTTGTTGTTAGGACCATTAAAAGCTTAATATATTGCCATTTTGGGCTTGGCTCATTTTTTTCCCCCAGGAGTGTAGAATGTCAATATTACGCTCTCATTAGATGACAAGTAGGAGATTACTTGAAACTGTTCTTTGGTTCTTTATATCCATGTGTGTTTATGCATGCCCATGTGCTTGCTCTCAGTATGTGTCCATCGAGAGTGCCAGTGTTTTCCTTGGTAATTAATGTACACTCAGAAACATAAAATAGCTTCTTTCTATGACATGTCAGATGCTCAGTCACTCGGGCACTTGTGGCCCTCCTTATTCTCCTGTGGCTAAGTTCAATATCCCATCTGTCACAGCTGGTTCTTTCTGTCTAAACAAAGGGTGCAGATGTGGCTCTGTGCTGTAATTTGATTAGGACTATTGAAGCAGCAGGGCTGGATTGCAGCACAGGGTGAGTGCCACATCCAGGAAATGTTGTCGGTGAACCCACCTGTGCAAGGTTTGATATTAGAAGGGAAAAACTGTCCAACCATGACAGCTGTACTCATTAGCACCTTTCAGAGGGTTTGTAATTGGCATCTCAGGTCTTTAGGAGAATTATATTCATGGTATGCTTAGAGTCACACAGTTCTTACCACCTTAAATGGCTTTGACTGGTAACTCGACTCTGACTTCAAAGCCTATGACTTTTAACTCAGCCCTGAATTTTAGGCTTATAACTTACAAATTGACTCTGACTTTAAAGCGTATACCGTAACTCGCAACTTAACACTTATTTAAAGCTTATGACTTGATTCTAACTTCAAAGCTTATGACTTGGCTACATTTGAAACAGGTACCATCAGAATAACTGAACATGACATCCAACTTTACACATAGTCTAGCCTAGAGTCTAGTCCTTGCCCCCCTTCTCTTCATTATTTACATGTTGCCCCTCGGTCAGATCATTTGCCACCATGGTCTTCATTTTCACTGTCATGCTGATGATACTCAGCTTTATGTTAGCACCGTAACTACCAGCACTCTGCTACGCCTTCTTCTTCTTCTTCTTCTTCTGGCTAGAGTGCCTATGGCAGCCCATAGAACCGTCTGGTAAAAAGTTGTGAAATTTGGCACAATTTGGGAGGGTCTAAGGAACATTGTCACCAAAGTGTTGCCAACGCTCTAGCGCCAGCATCGTATCAAATTTGGGCCTAGTTTGGAAGTAGGTTTATGGTCATAACTTTTGAAACGTGTGTCCAAACTTTAAAAGCCCTGGAATCACTGGGTTGAGGCAAGTTCAAGGCACCCTATGACGTCAATTTCCTCCTAATTAGATTTTCCAGCCATCTTGGGTTTAGTCAGAAATGTTTTTTTTTGTTTTTTTTTCGTTATTCATCCTACAAATTTTGTTCAATCATCACCAAATTTGGCCCACATCATCTTCAGAGTAAGCCTCACAAAAGTTACCAAAAATGTTTTGAATACTCCAAACAGTTTGTCTCCAGGTCCTGCACATTCTCTGCTTTTCCACCATCTTCTGCATATTTGACTCCTTTCCAACAGCAGCTATATGATGTTGAGATCTCAACATTATATCATTGTTGATGCTCAAGAAGGCGACGCACTACACTAAGAGCCAGGGGGGTGTAAACTTTTGAACAGGATGATTGACATTGTTATTATTTTGTTTAAAGATCTTATTTTTTTGTTTTGTTCTGCCCTTCACAAGCTACATAAGATATTTACATGTTTCCCAGAAGACAAAATAATAACAATTTACACCAATCATTCTGTTCAAAAGTTTACATCCCCCTGGCTCTTAATGTAGTATATTTGCAGATTTTGTAATAATTGTGTTCGAGTCCCTCAGCTGTCCTCAGTGTGATGGAGATGGATCTCAGCATCATATAGCTGCTGTTATAAAGGGGTCAAATACGCAGAAGATGCTGGAAAAGCAGAGAATATGCAGGACCTGGAGGATTTTTCTGAAGAACAGTGGGCAGTTTAACAAGTTGTTAATAATAATGATAATAATAATTATTATTATTACTATTATTATTGTTGTTGTTGTTATTATTATTATTATTATTATTATTATTACAGACAGGCAGCAACGTGTTACAATAATCCAAGAAAAGAAACTAGTTTTTCTGCATCATTTAACAACATTATATTTCTAAATTTAGCAGTGTTTTTTGAGATAGAACTAGACTGTCCTGGTAATATTATCTCCATGAGCTTTGAAGCCTCAAATGTTACACCAAGTGTTTTCACCACTGCATATGATTCAACTGAAAGGCCATCAAGAGTTATTATATAACCAGAAAGCTTACTCCTAGTTGCATGTGGTTCTGCTTCTGTCTTGTCAGAATTAAGTAGGAGGAGGTTACTCAGCATCCAGTGTCGAATGTACTTTACACATTCCTTAAATTTATTCAGCTGGTTTTGCTGAAATATACACTCCTGGGCAAAAAATGGGCCAATCCCAAAATGGCAAATATGAAGCTTTTAATGATCTTAACAACAAATAACTGGTCAGAAATTGAGCATAGAATGAAACAGATGCACTCCTGAGAGCTCCTGTGCCTCCATTTGCTGGTTTCCTTTTGCTGCAGTGAACTGTTTGTTTGGGGAAAAGCTAGAAACAGCGAAAGTCTTCTTGTACACAAAGGTAAAATCATGATCATGAGTAAAATGTTTGATGTAAAATTCAAACTAACACGTGACTGGGTGTACAACATTTTCCAAAAATATCTTCTGGGATGTTTTATTTTTTTCTAAAGGATGAGTGATTATCTGGTTATCTGTCGCACCTGATGCAGCTCATCAAGAGCCACGAGGCTTAAACATTTAAAGAGATCAAAAGGAAAAGCTTCCCACACTAACGTCTTTTATCTGTTTGTTTAAATCTTGCTCATTTCTTGACCACTGATTTGTTGTTAAGATCACCTTTTGGGCTTTACCCATTTATTTTGCCCAGGAGTGTACAGCTGTGTGTCATTAGCATAGCATTTGAATGATGCAAGTATATTGCCAATGCTACTGTATATCTTGGGACTCTAGGCTCGACTCAGACTCATAGATGACTTCTTGTAATTTGACTCAGACTCATAAAACATTTCATAAACAAGTCTAATAATGGCATACTGCATGCTGATTTCTCACTAAGTAATATATTGTATATTTGACTGTCACAAGTCTAACATTTTGCTTTTTTTAAACTGCAGGTGTGCTGAGCCTGCCGGACAGCCTGAATGTACACCGTGATCAGCAAAGAGGGGGGAAGAATGCAGAAGGTCATGTCTTCACCCAGGCTGAACTGCGTACCATCGAACAGTCGCTCCTGGCCACCCGTGTGGGGAGCATTGCTGAGCTAAGTGAGTTTGTGTCTGTATATTTGTGTGTGTGTGTGTCTGTGTGTGTGAGTGCATATCATCATCATCATGCCACTGTGCAACTTTAATGCAGTAACAGTCTATTAAACATGCTTATAATGACTGAATGTCTATACCCAGAAAAACAGGGATATGTAGCAATATTGTCACTATATTCCAAATATAATGATTTATTAAAGTAATACTCATGGTTTTTTTGATCGCATGTGTAGTGTATGTGTAGTTTCATAATGTTCCCTTATACTAAGGGGAAAAATGAAAAAAAAAAAAACTGTTTTTATTTTTAATGGAAACGAAGGTTTTTTTTTTTTTTTTGTTGAGTAAGTAAATGTATAAAAACTACAACCATACACTCAAGATGGCATTGTGGTGCAGTGGGTAGCATTGCCACCTCACAGTTCCAGGGTCACCAGCTCGATCCTGAACTTGGTTTACTGTTTGGGTCGAGTTTAACATGTTCTTGTTGTGTCCATATGAGTTCTTTGAGTTCTCCAGTTTCTTCCCACCTTTAGGGTTAAGTGGCCAAAGGTTTGTGGACACCTGACCATCACAGCCATATGTGGCTCTTCTACAAACAGTTGCCACAAAGTTGGAAGCACAGAATTGTCTAGAATGTACTTGTATGCTGTAGCATTAAGATTTCCCTTCACTGGAACTAAGAGTCATGACGATGCCCCTGTGCACAAAGCGAGCTCCATGAAGACATGGTGTGTGAAGG
>CM075020.1:18335991-18346175 GCA_037576675.1 Pangasius sanitwongsei | reverse complement strand
ACCTCTAATGCTGCAATCTTCTCCGTCAGAGACCTAACTAACATGCATTTATCACAAATAAAGCTATTACTAACGATAGAGGAAGCGTGACTAAACATCCTGCACTCAACACAGTGAGCAAGCTGAATGTTAGACATGCTGTTTAACGCACCTTAGTCGAAGATCTGTTGATATTATAGCCTTACGGTGTGGATGGCCTTCGCTCACTGTCTTAACAAAATACAAAAGTGCTCTTCGAGAGAAAAAAAAATGAAAATGCGGTAGAAGAGAACGTGAAAAATACAACAGATGAAACCGATAGCGCAAAATTATTGACTTAAAAAAGAAAGAAACGGTATAGTTAAGACGCCAACGCAGGCAAGAAACTCCTGGCAAAATAATTCGAAAACAGGAAGTGATGTCAACAAGACTGCAATCCAAGACAACCAAGAAAATAGTTTGAAAAGAGCCAAACCATGACCCTTGTGATCTCCATACCTAATATGAAGAATTCAGTGTATGACATCTGGCAGAAAAAACAGGAAAGACTGGCCAGATATGTGAGGAAAGGTTAGTGGTGAATAGTACTGAGAGGATCTTAAAGCTGGATAGAGAGTAGATTGGAGGCAAAAGAGACATTTTCTAAAGACATTTTCTAAAGACATTTTCTAAAGACATTTCTTAAAAAGGGTTGTCTGTAAGCTTAAATAGCATTTTAATGCAAAGTTTAATATCATAACAATTAACAGACCGTTTTTGTTATTTGTGTAACAGCTGTAAACCCAGTAGAATATTTCCTCTGTATTTTCTTTATTTCTGTCTTTTCACTACCCTTTTCATTATCTGAAGCTGGTGTCAATAGCTGTGGTCAGATTTGTGATTAAAAAAAAGCAACCAATAAATCATCGTTTAAAAAAACTTTTTCTGACTTGTCTCCAACTTCTGAAACATATCCGAGCTTTAGGCTTTAGTGCAGCTGTCAGACAAAGCTTTTAGGGTAGTTCACATAGCGCTGAACATTTTATTCCTCTCTTCTATGGATGGATTGAAGTCATGAATAAGTTCACTGGTTAGCAGGGATGTAGATATTTTTGTAATTGGTATATGCTGTATAGCACATTGGTTTGGTCTTTTTTTCCCATTGTGGTACATTAATGTCTCTTCCAGGAAGTCTTGACCCTGTTCACAGCTATTCATTAGCTTCTGTAAAATTTGCCAGAGGGACAAACATATCTGACAAAGAGCCCACTGGATAAATGAAAGCCTAACAGTGGTGAATGGAGAAGTAGAGAAAGGTGTGCTTTATATTATTTCAATTTCAATATATTCTTTTTTTCTGTCTTTTTGTCTCATTAATAGCTTTTTCATGTCTCATTTTCTGGATTGGATTTAATGTGAATTTTGAGTAGTCTATATAAAACAATGCATATCAATATCAATAGTTTATAGCAATGATCATGACTAATTAGGTTTTTTGGGTCTTTCTTATACCAGGTTTTTTTTTCCCTCATTGAGAATAGAGGTTTGCTATTACTAATGATTATTGTAAATGCAGTGCTGCCTGCACACTCATTTAACTGATTTGCTCTTCCTGATGTAGATAACATCCAAAAGAGATAAAACACACAGCTGTGGTCATGGAAACATTTCACAATGCTGGGTTATACATGTTGCCTTCAGTACAAATTTGCTTATGAAATGGGAAATAAAAGGGCAATTAGAATGGCTTTATACCAGAGTGCTATTAAATGCTCGATTCTGATTCTGATTGCGCAAAAGGTGTTGATTCATTTTCTGTAACAGCAGTGGGTCTGGCCTCAAGGTTTATATTAATGTGCTCATTCGAATACATTTTCATTTTCATAGAAACAACTTACAAAATTGTTGATATGGTGAAGTTTTCTGTGAGGAGTCGTTTAGTTATCATTATTGGAAGGAGTCTCTAGTGTCAGATTTGTAACAGTCACAGAGGTAAATAAACATTTAACAAATAAACATTGTTAGCATTGGCAAATTGTTATAGAATAAGAGGAATAATACATTTGAAACATGTTGATTTTAGAAAATAATCAACCTCAAGGTGGTCAGAGTAACTCTGCTTCTTGTCATGTGGCATCACACCATCATGTTGTTGATTACTTTCCTATAACAGAATGCCCCATCATGTTCTATGCCTTACTTAAATAATTAGACTTTAATTGTGAGGATTAATGCTCAAAATAAAGGAGCCTTTAAAAGAAGTAGCCTTTAGCTGGCAAAAGAGAAAATCTTCTCATTTTCCACATCTCATAAAAAATTCTTTTACATAATGCAATAAAATTAGGGTTTCACCCTGGAGTCTTTCCTTCCAATGTTCACATGTTGAATGAAAGCTTCTTTGTTCACATCCTGGCCCTGATTTACATCTAGATAGATTATTTTAAAGTACTTGCCCAACGCTCTTCAGACAGCCTGAAATAGCAAAGGTCAGCAGACGACTGGAGGAATCGTTTTACTGTTAATTAGTCATTGAAAATTAGTGGGAACACTTTTGAATCGGAATGACCAAATCCAATTCCCAAGAATGAAAAACAGAGCCTCTCCCTTCCTCTCTGGCGAAGTCGCTGACCATCATGGGCAATTGAGTCTTCAGTTTCTTCCTCTTTACTTCACAGCTTCCTCTTACATGCACAATTTCCCACAAATCGACCATGACAAATGTACTAGGCAGAATCCAAATAGTAAACCATCAGCTGAAGGCTGCAATATCCTGGAGTCTTCTTTGGGCTGGGATTTTAAATGAAGTTTTGTTTTTTGGTGAGGTAGATGTAGAAATACGTCCTTATGGTAGAAGGTGCCATGGTTTGGTAGGTTCGATTTAAAAAAAAAACAAAACAAAGACTTTTATGTGACGCCATGTAGAGTTTATATAGGCACAGCCAGGAAATACTGCAGTCTGATAGATGCTAGTAGAATAGACATGAATTGTATAAGATCCCATGCTTATTACTTTTACCTTTAAGCACAAAAAAGAATACACTGAGTTTCATTATATTGATGTTTAGGTATATTAATGTTAGAATGGTACACTGGTGAAAGGCGCAACTGAACAACAACTGAACTCAGCTGGGGCCTTTCACATTCTCCTCTACATTCCTTCATAATAGTGTTTATCCAAAAAAAAAAAAAAAAAAATGCAGTGTCAAGCTTCAAAGTCTGCCTGACCTGCCTTCCCTGACAAGTGGAAACATTTCATAACTTATCTGTGTGTAGTAAGATGTAACCAAATATGACTACATTTTTTCTGTTTAACAGATAATGTTTCTTAAAACGTATACAGTGGGGTCCAAAAGTTTGAAACAACATTGAAATCTGGGATTTTTTTTTTTTTCCATTTAAAATAGAAAGTAAACAGAAGATTTTAGAAATTGAAAATAAATTAAAACAAAAAGTAAATGTTCAATATCTTTCATATTTAATATTCAAAATTCTGCACTATGTCTAGGTCCCTATTTAAACGTAAGCAAATGTGTGATATTGAGCATGCTAACTGCTTTGTACAAAAGGTCAGATTTTCCTCATGTCTAATCTCCTCTATTGAAGCGTGTGATCAGACGACACTTTGATGGATTTGATCTAAAATGGATCATAAGGTTTTGCACAAACTTGTGAAGTCCATGCCTCGAGTGCACACTGTCATTAAAGCAAAAAGGGGACGGACCAAATACTAAGAAACTCTGAAATTCATGTAAATGTTTAAAAGATTTCACTTTTCACTCAAGTCGTTGTCAATAATATAACCTGTAATAAAAATTGTTGTATTAAATTAGAAAAGAGTGCAAAATAGAAGCATTTTCAATAGTGCTCTTTTGGATCCCACTGTAAGTACGAGTATGAATAGACTGCACGCTATACTATTTTTTTTTTTTTTTGGACAGCTTGACTGAAAGGTTTACAAGGCATCTGACTGAGACCAGAGTGTATGGGGACTGGAATCCAACAACAAAACAAAACACAAGGTTTTTACTTTCATGAGGGTGCGAGTGAGTGTTCAGAGATGAGGCTCAAATAAAGACCAAAGTCATTAACACGAACCTGCAGCTACTAGTTTGTTTATATTTTGGGAAATAGAACCAGCTACAGTCATTAGTAAATATCACAGGCAGGTACAAACAAAAATAATAACTGCTTGATTAAAATGAATACTGATATGAATATTTGGAGGATTAAACAGATACAGATAGTGACATTGTGTTACTGTTGTGTACAGTTATTTATCTAAGCTGGAGTTCTACCACTAGATAGTTTCTTGCTTGTTCTGTGAACTCTAACAGGTTAACTTTCTCCAACAATTAGAAACATTACACTGAAAAATTAATTGTAAACAGGAGCATAGTATGGCCTATTTTAGAGAGTTTTGCTGTAGAAGACCCCAAACCTGCAGCTGATAATTATCCCAAAGCAAATGTGTGTGGAATCTGAAAGAAACGACCATGATAAACGATGTTGCAGTTGTAAAATGTGACTGGAATCATCGGCTGTGTCAGGTCACAGCAATCCACAAGCTCCATTTCCCAGCAGACACCGCAGCCTACAAACATGGCCGCTTCAGACTACATTCCCCAGATCACACACAAGCCGAGCTTCTGATTGATCACGCCTGTGCTCAATCAGCCCCAAACACACTCTTTAAAAGAGACTTTCATTCTTAACCAGTTGTTTACTGTTGTTTGCCTTTGCCCTGCCTAGTTAATTCAATGCTCTCTGTATATTGCCAGCCATGAAGGGATGTCAGAGCCATGTAAGATTTCACACTTCCTGGGACTAGTCACTGGCAGAGTGCTGAAGTGGGCGACGACAGTCTGGGAGCCAGGCAGTGAACCCGTCTCCTCCTACGAACGCTTCACGGAGCTGTTTCATTGTGTTTTCGACCATTTGCCAGAGGGCAGGGAGGTTCGAATTGGCACATCTACCGAATTGGCTGGATTCTTCTTTGTGGAAAAAAAGATGGTAGCTTCCGACCATGTATCACTTACCGGGGTCTCAGTCAGTGCATTGTCAAGTACCGGTATCCTCTGCCCTTAGTTCCTGCGACCTTGGAACAACTCGGATAAGCTCAAATCTTTACCAAGCTAGACCTTCGAATACTGCGAATGCCGTATGGGCTCTCTAGCGCACATCTTGAGGGACATGTTAGGGAGATACATCATCACATACATTGATGACATCTTGATCTACTCCTCTTCCCTTGACAATCATGTCCGCCATGTTTGCCAGGTCCTATAACACCTTTTGCAACACCAGTTGCGAATTCCACCAGCGCATCTCGTTCTAGGGCTACATGCATCAGCCCGGATGGAGTCACTATGGACCAGCTTAAGGTGGCTGCCATCGTCAACTGGCCCACACCCAGTACAGTCAAGGACCTGCAGAGATTCCTGGGTTTTGCCAGTTTCTACTGGCACTTCATCCACGGCTTCAGCTCCATTGCCCACCCCTTGACGTCAGTGCTCCGAGGAAATCCCAAGCGCCTAGCGTGGAACCCTGACACAGAGCAAAACCCTAACCCAGCTCAAGACTGCATTTACCATGGCCCCATCGTCAAGCCCCCAGACCCATCTAAGCTCTTCATTGTGGACGTAGATGCCTCCTAAACTGGAGTTGGAGCCATCCCCTCACAGCAGTTATGGTATATTGCCTTTATTAGGAGACATTATATGGGGAAAAAAGACAAAAAATCATAGCAATTCTTTTTTTATTTTTCAGTACAAGTATTTACTTTAAGTGGTGTCTCCTGTCACTGGTACAATGCTACTATGCAGTTTGAAACAGCCATTGCCAACTGTCATTGAAAACGAATAAGATCTAGGCACTTTGAAATGGTAATGATAGAAGACCAAAAATGAAAGATATATTCCAATACATATCAGCCTTACCAAAGCATGACGTTTGGTGTGTATGTTTAAATTGGGCTCAGTATAGGATTGTTTTTTATATGCAGTATTGGAGACTCCCAAGCTCAAATTTCATGACTTGAAAATGTGTATGTGTGGCAGCCTGGAAAAACCCTTCACATGGAGAAATTTGGACATTTTCTACTATATTTTCTCCTATAAAAAGCCTTTACATTTGAAAGTACAAGAAAGTAATTATGAAATGGCAAACAAACTTGAGTGGCGAATTCGGGCTCATTGTGGAAATTGCAATAATACACAGCCCATCAGGATTTCCGCAGTAAAAGCTACGGTCATTTTGTTCCATCATGCAAGCTCCGTCTGTGTCCTCTTGTGATTACTGATGGATATTCACATAACACCATATATCCTGTCCCACTTTGAGGAATAAACAATAGTGAGCAATATTTCATCAGAAAGTGAGATTTAGAGACTCTAAACTAAGCAGAGCAGCAGAGCACTAATCACTGTCTGGCCCCACTGGTGCGGCTGTACAGGGCTTCACTGTACGAGATGTCACAGACTGGTATGAATAAAACATGAGTCGAGCTCAGACACCAGTACCCCTGGCTGCTCCAATCAGGGTTATGATATTGACACGCTCTTTTAAATGTTTCTATTTGTAATCTGATACAGCCATCTGGTCTCTATCGTCTGTTTCCTAATTATGTCTAAACAATGGGAAGCAAAACTGCGGCAATGTGTGTATTTTCACACTAAGTGATGTGAGACTGTGCACCTTAGTGTATGTGTTTCATGAAGTATAGTGGAGAGAAATGAAAGACTTTGTGGCAGGTCTTTTTATTATTATTATTATTATTATTATTATTATTATTATTATTATTAATTGTTAATTATTATTATAGTTTATGGGCTAAATTTTGGATTAGTCCAAAAACTTTTGGATATTTTTGTAAATGCTATAAATATTTTATTTTTATACAGTGCCATTGAATTCTTGAATCTGATTGGTCAGAACGGTGTTGATTAGCGGTCGCTAAGGTTTATATTAATGCGCTTTTTCTAATACATCATCATTGCTCTAGCAACAACTTACACAGGGCCGTGTATGGCAGACACGCCACATAATTTGCAAATTTGCATAATTGCAAATTTCCCCATTGGGGGATGAATAAAGGATTATCCTATCTTAATCTAAGACTAATAATAAGCAGAGCATATTGTTATTTAACAACGAAAAATGAATAATAGTCGATATGGTGATGCTTTCTGTAATGAGACATCTGTATAACATTACGCCGTGGAATGATCTTCAGGATGGAGGACTTTTTGCTTTGTGGTTTATTGGTAACATGACAAGTTTTTTTTCTTATTAACTTCAAGAGAGAGAAAATAGAGTGGCTGGTGAGGGAATGATTGTTTTTAGCTGTTGTAACATATGTAAGTTAATCCCTTTTGTTACTTATTACACCATTAAACTACCTTGTAACTACAAATGAATAAAAAAAATGATGTGTTGTTCATTAATAAATTACAAATGTATTTGTTGATAAATTACTGTGGTATAAGGAGAATAGATCTCTTTGGGACCACTTTGTTTTTGGAAAATAATCTGACAATGTCGTTGATTACTTTCCGATAATAGTACACTGTGTCATGTTGTGGAATCCCAGTCATAAACGTACGTCAAGATGACACACTCAATGTCTTCTTGGCCTGTGTTTTGTAGATAAATGACCTAGATTTGTAGATGTAGGTCAAGAATGTTTTACCATACAGCAATATGGGTGGTAATTTGGTTCGGTACAGCTCAACACTCAATATTAAACAATAAACTGAACAATAAAGCGCAGGAAAAGACAACACATGCAAAACACTTGTCACGAATTGGAGGCAGGTGGATGTTAGCATGAGTTTAAATTTTTTATTAAATTCCACGTTGGTGGGCTCTTGAGTGGTGCCCTATCATAGAGAGATCACGAGTTTTAATTCTGGGTGGGAGGGATGGCGTGCTCTCTCCCCTGTCAATCACAGCAACACTAGACAGTCATTGCTGCCTGTAAACTCATGTGTGTAGAAGAAGGTGGATAGTGTTTTCCTCTGAGGGTGTCTTGCTGCCCTGTGATGTAGCATGTGTGGCAGTTTGCAAAGATGTGTTTGGCTGGCTTCACATGTCTCAGAGTAAGAATGCATTAGCCTTCACCCTACCCAGCTGGTAGCTGTTCCGTGATAAGGAAAAGATGACTGGTGGTTGGGAATTGGCAGGTGAACAAATTGGGGGGATAACGGGAGAAAAATAGTCCACTCAGCGAGCAGAATCTTTGTCAAAAACTGTCCAAAGGTCAAATTACCAGGCAAACCGAGCAATACAGGAAAACAGGATCAGAAACATGGAGAAAGCAGAAAGGTCAAAGCCAGATAAGCAATCGAGAAATAATGCTCAGACTTGATAACTGACAAAATGGCAAAAAACAAGAATGATTGAGTTGTTTAAACACTGAGAGTGAATTGGAGATAAACAGGAAACAGATGTGTTAGTGTTCAGGTGAGTGTGAGCGTTGTGCCAGATGTGGTGTGGAACCAGATGTGACAACATGAGAGACATTACAAGTATTCTTAACAACATGAGTAATACTGCAATGACATGAAGTGGAAGATAGCTAAAACATGTGTGTCAATACATAGTCATAGAGTGCAAATTTAGCAGAAGAGTATGTGAAAATGTTGAAAAGGTACAGATAGAGAAGCTAGAGAATTAGAAGTGCAGAGTGATAAAGTATAGGCTGTGCAAACATTACAGCAGTTCAGACTGAAAGAACCAGGGGTTTACTGCAGCCTCTGAAGAACAGGAGGAAAGAAACTTTTTGAAGCAGCTTGTTGTAGTTATCGAGTGTCTGTATCCTTTGCCAGAGTGAAGGGTGTATTTGATGTACAGGGATTGCACTGATGAGAGTTCATGTCCAAGGTCTTGCACACAATCCGTTCAAGTTTCCTCTTGAACAGATTGAATGGATCAAAGAGTGGAATGAAGTGTGAGTTGCCAGCTGTTTATAGGTAAATCATTTGGATGATGATGCAGAGTTGGTATTAGATGTTGGTCAGTGAGCACAGAGATGCATGTGTAGTGACAGAATTCTTGAGCGGTCTCAATATGGCAGCCCGTAAATTACATACCCACATAAGTAAAAGCACTCACCTATATATATTGAAATTATCTGAATATCTCCAATGTACATATTGCGATATGCATACTGCAAGCTGTAAAACATGTTATATGTAAATATCAGGTGGCAATGCAAAGAGGAAACACTACAAATCTTCACGGTCACCTCAAGTCAAAGCACAACAATTTGTTGTGTTCGGCAGAAAAATCTTCAAGCACAGCTTCAAGAGGTTTCCAAACCTAAGCAACATTCCATAGCATCAAGTTTTGAGAGCTTAACACCATATCCTGCAAGCTCCTAGCATCATAGAGAAATAACAGAGGCCATAACATACTTTCTGGCAAAGGATATGGTGCCGATGGCCACAGTCAGGAAACCAGGTTTTGTGCGCTTGAAGAATACCATAGACAAACGGTACAACATTCCCTCCCGTTCTCATTTTTCCCAGACCGCTATCCCCCAAATGTACGAGCATTGTCGCAACCATGTTGAGTTGGAACTGAGAGATGTCAAACATTCTGCGTGTGCGACGGACCTCTTGATAGTTAGCTTGACGGTTCATTTTATTGACCAAGACTTCAGAAGTCAGTGTTTACAGACGTCGTACTTCCTTGGTGAGCACAGCGGGGAAAACATAGCTCTGGGACTGCAAGGGGGTTTGTCTGGTTGGAATTTGAGTGAGGAGTGCTAATGTGTTTTGCTACCCACAACACAACAAATATGGTTAAAGCTGCGGACATAAACGGATGGCCCCGACTTCAGTGCTTTGGGCACAGACTACACCTTGACATTAGTTTTATTTCAGTAGTTTTAATTAGTCATTGTAACATATAATAATTTTTCATTTTATTCTATATTCTGACCCACCTCCTGCAGTGCGATGTTAAGTTAATAGCACTTGTCTAGTGTTGATATGATTTAAATTAAGATAGCATTATAGATTAGTTAAATTAGATAAATTTCATACATGAAACATGTATGTTGGCTATATCATTTTCGGATTTTAAATATATACACACACATATATACAGTTAGGTCCAGAAATCAGACAATGACAGAGTTTTTGTGATTTTATACACCACCACAATGGATCTGAAATAAAACAATCAAGATGTGATCGAAGTGTAGACTTTCAGCTTTATTTTAA
>CM075020.1:18301003-18323028 GCA_037576675.1 Pangasius sanitwongsei | reverse complement strand
AAACTAATGTTTGGAATCTAAAATGTTTTTGTACTGAATCAATAATGTAGAAGTCAGAAAATAAACATCTATAACAAGGTTTGTACTAAAAACTATAGGGTTTGCACAGTACTGTATATTAACATTATTCGGTATTTCTTAAACTAAACCTGGTGAAACCACTGATATTTTTCTGCCCGACTTCTAAGAAGAGGAAACTCCCTTCCACTTAGTTCTGTCCTTGGGCATGTTTTAATTCCAAAACTGAATCAGTAGAGAAATATGCATGTGGATTCTACAGTGTGGTCCATGTGCATGCATTGCTTTTGAGGGTGGAGAAGGGAGTAAGTGGACATGTGTGAGAAGGGCTCGAAGAAGGCTGGAAGGCTTGTGGTTGGTTTTGGCGAAGATTCCTGGCAGGCTCTCTGGAGGTGGGTAGGAGTCTGGGGGGAAAGGCTGTTGATTGTGCAAATCTAGCTGTTAAAAACCAGGTCATGGAAAACACATTGGAATGAAAAAATGTGACATTTGTACAGTGACATTTTATGCTTTTGGAAATGATATTTTAAATATTTCATTGTTCTTGCTATTTGGGTTATATTACAGAGCTGTGAGCTCTAAAGTTTCCTTATATCTGAATCTAATAAAGGGATTTATATAGCACAAATACTTTTTGTCCCACTTATAGCTTGTGTTTTACTGCCAGTGGGCATGTGCAGAATGTGAAACCCAAAAGATCAACATTTCCACAGTGTTTTCTGGGCAGCGTGTGGGCGAATAGATACTGCAAAGCTGTTGTGCTGAGGTAATGAACAAATAGCATGGGCCATTTTAGAGCACACTGTTGTGTGTATGTTTATTTGAGCCTCCACTGGAGCTGCGGCCAACATGATAAGCAGCATAGTTTCTTTTATATGTCTTAAACTCCTTGATACACAAGGAATAAAACGCAACAGGGTTTTTATAGGAAAATAATTAATAATGGGATGGTGTGAAGCTGATTAGTTTCAAATAACTGCACTTCACATAGTGTTTTATTCCTCTAATATAACAGAAATTGGCAGAAGATTACACTTTTATTTATTATAGAGTGACATTGTATTTTTTAACCATTTTAGTTTCATTTAACGATGAGAAAAGTCTGTGAAACAAGTCAGTTCCTGTTATCACTTAAGTTACAGCAGCTATAAACAACAATAATAATAATAATAATAAAAAAGCAGTTTGACGCCAAAAAAAAGTTTGTAATGTTACCAGAAAGCACAAATCTCTGACTGTTACAAAGTGTTACACCTTCTGACCAATCAGACTCGAGAATTCAGCTATGCTGTGATATAAGAATCTTTAATTTGATAATGCAAGGTAATTATTCCACAAGCAAGTTCCACATTTATTATAGTCCTGAGATAGCCTCATGTTTGGAAATCAGAGTTGCAGGTTTGAATACCTCCTGTGTCAACTTTGGATCAGAGCTATGAAAAGCCATAAGGTCAGCTGAAGACATGCCATTTTTCTCAAACTGAAATGGAGTAACTAAAAAAAATACATTTACTTTGTTCTGCTTTTCTGCAGATATATATTATTTTTTGCATATTTTGGTTAAAAAAAACACAACAACAACATATATTCAGTTTCCTCATTCTGATTCTGACACAAAGAGATAAAAAACTCAATCCACACATACTGAGCTGCGCTAAATTGAGGCAGCTTAGTGCCTGTAATTAGTAGCATGGGAATGAAATGTGATTTTTTGCAAAAGTTAGTAGCTCACGTGTCAGTCACACACTTGACTTGTCAGGATATAATGCCTACTTTGATTAAATAATTGCTCATTTTAAATCCAAACTGTTGTATTGTCTCTCTGCAGTATGCTGAACTTTGTGGTTTTGTTCATAATTTTTCTCAGTACAGTTGGAACACTTGGATAAGATGGTCATTTCAGCATGTATCCCCTCTGGCTGTTCATTCTCTTCCAGGCCATTCATCGTGCTGCCTCCACTAATGGAGTGGATCCGGGTGGCTGTAGCACACACTGAGCACCGGCTCAGCATTTCTGTAGACAGCGACGATGTGAGACAGGCCGCCAGACTGCTCTTGCCTGGAGTGGACTGCGAGCCGCGGCAGCTAAAGTAAGTCGCAGCTCTGCACCACAAATGTACAGTATACAGTATGTAGGGTTTAGTCTACATATACACACAGATCATACATTATTTGCGTGTGGTTAGGCTTGCTGCTCTGAGGATGATGACATCTTACTAAACGTGATGAAAAGCGAACATGGCATTGACACAGTGGAAAGTTGTTGGTGAAGTGTAAGGATGCTTTAATGAACTGTGTTCAGAATCAGAAAGTCTGCAAAGTCTTTTGTGTCTAAGCTGAAGCATACATGAGTATGAGTCATAAAATAAGATAAAAATCTAAACCTCATTCAGTTTGATGGTCATCATGACATTAAATGACTAGACTTTGAAGGAGTATTTTATATTCTGGGTAAAATAAAGCTGGATGTGCATGCAGGTGTTTTGTTGAGAATTTCTACTCGGTTGGATCTGAAGCTGAGCATAGTCTTGGCGAAGGTTACCATGACCAGTTTCAAACAGAGTTCTTGTTTCAGACAAAAGGCAATGTTGCATAACTTATCAGTATAAAAGACTTTGTATTTTGTGATTACTCTTTAAAATGATCTAAAAAGATTATTTTATACCAACACACCAACTTTTTCTTTTTTTTTTCATCAAACACACAGATCCTGTGTCATTATTAAGTTAAACCCCAACAATGCTGGCATGATAAATAATTTTGAATTATTCACACAGTAAGTGTTCACAGCGAAAGCTCTTCCCGCAGGCAAATTTAATAAAGGAATAAAAGAATGAATGTAAGTATGGAATTCAAATGTCACAAACACAAAGAGTTGTGGGATATATTTTGTATTTATCTTATCCTGTGCTTTCAGAATTGTCATAAATACAATTTTCTTACCTTTAATTTCCTGTGAGTTATAACTAAACAATGTAGATACCCAGGATTATGACTTGCTACTACTTTTACCCTTTCATCGTGGTGGAGGAAAGGACAGTTTCAGTAATTATAGATCCTTCTTAATTTCTTGTATATTTTAATGGTGACTGATTAGACTGTAAGCCTCAATACATATTACTCAGTAACTACTATGAATAGGAAATGTATGTCTGGCTCCGCTGACACGTTCTGTGGGGTTTAGAGGTTTAATTATACCAATGAGGGGAAAACCAGACACAGGTAACACGATCAGGGAATTAATCAGTGACAAGATGAGGGTGGAGACCAAAAGCAGAAGCCAAAGCAAAGCAAAAGCACGTGGTACAGTTGTGATGGGACTCGTGATTCAAAGTGAAGTGAGATTGTGAGAGAACAAATAAAAATACAAAACCTTCGCAAAGTCCTGGTTTATAATACAAGTGGATTTGCAGTCATGATTGTTTCCTCATTAAGTGACTGTGAAAAGATGCGAATCACTGAAAGAAGTAAATCACTGTTTTAAATAATTCCTAATTTAATCTTTTAATGGTTAATAAGAGAATAAATGTTTTCATCAAGGTGAAGTTTGTTAGAATATAGAGTTGATAAAACATTAATGATACCATTTATGATTAACTTAACACTTCTGTCATTATAGAAAGGAGAGAATTAAACTTTCTGAAAGTAAAAAAAAAAAAAAAAAAGGAATTTTCTGCATAAAATATGCCGGTAGGTGGATTGGCTATGCTAAACCGCCCCTAGGTGAGAATGAGTGTGTGAATGTGGGTCTGCGTGACATCCCTTCCCAGGTGTATTTCCGCCTCATGCCCAGTGCTCCTGGGATAGGCTCTGGACCCTGACTAGGATGAAACCTTTACTGAAGATGAATGAATGAGAACCAGCCACCTCAGTAAAGATTTACCGACACAGTGCTGTGTAAATGACTAATGCAGTCTCCACTTAAGAGATGTTTGAGAAATGTTCTAATCCTGCCAAATAAACAAAGCGTTGCTTTAGGGCTGTTCTTACCCTGGCAGTAGTTTGTTGAAATGAAACTTCATTTGAAATCAGTAAGTGCCAGGCTTCCTGTTCAGCACACAGCGGTTTTAATGTTGGGGTTATTAGAGTGCACACAGGCCATTAACTACACAGCAGAGAAACATAAATGCTGATGCTTTTTCTGGTAAATAGGCCTATAGAAAAGGGAAAAAAACAGACTTTAGTTGTGTGTATTAATGTCTAACTGAAATTGGAAATACATTTATACCCATATTAATTCAAACTAAGTACATGTTGGATGCATACGATAAGTTTTAGTATATTTATTATAGAATATAGAAAATTAATTCATTCATTTTTGGGAGGCAGGAAGAACCCAGAGAACCCGGAAGAAATCCACAGACACACGGAGGACAGTAAATGAAACTCAGGATCAAATCAGGGACCCTGGAGCTGTGAGGCCACAACTGATCCTCTGTTAACTGAGTTATTATGATGTAAAGTGATATAAAATGAAATTATATTTCCTTATTATGAAAATTAGGAAAAATAGGTTAGAGTAGATGATGCTATGTTGTGAAAAATGACCAATCATTGATCACCATTGTTCCCAAAGACCAATCACTGATTATGTATTATGGTTATGTAAGTAAAATAGCGAGTTTTTCCTTCTGTAACCTTTTCCTTTTTGCCTACTACTCATGACCAAAGACTTATTTCAGTAAGGAATAAGTTATAAGCTATTATTCCCATTCTGATAAAACTCTATTCTTCTATTCTATTCTAGTCTATCTTCAGAAAATTTGATAATGATGATTCTATGAATATTCAAATTAATCTATGACATCATAGACTTTTTGAGCTGCTTTCCCCTGAAAAGAAGTGACAACGGAAGTGACAATGGTAGATAGCAAATTCTACACTAACTGAATATGACATCCCTTTAACACTGTTAAAACACCCCTTTAACACTGTTAAAACACCCCTTTAACACTGTTAAAACACCCCTTTAACACTGTTAAAACACCCCTTTAACACTGTTAAAACATCCCTTTAACACTGTTAAAACACCCCTTTAACACTGTTAAAACACCCCTTTAACACTGTTAAAACATCCCTTTCACACTGTTAAAACACCCCTTTAACACTGTTAAAACATCCTCGCAAAGCACCAAAAAATATGTTCATTTGTTCCCCAAAGACAAAACTCTCCAGAACATATTTATTTGGTGCTTTGCAGCAGAAATTGCACATTTGTTTTAAAAAGGGATGTTTTAACAGTGTTAAAGGGATGTCATATTCAGTTAGTGTAGAATTTGCTATCTAGCCTTGTCAATTCTGTTGTCAGTTCTTTTCAGGAATAGGCTCTGGATTTACTGTGACCGTGACCAGGATAAAGATGAATGAATGAAATTTCTATATTCTACAATAAATATGCTCAAACTTATTGTATCCATTCAACATGTACTTAATTTGGTGATTTTCCAGCTGCTTTCCCACTTTGTATTCTCACAACACAGCACATTTCTCTCAAGGCAACACTCAGAACAAATGCCAGTGATAGATTTTGCTCTAAGTTTCATTACATTAAAATAATGAATCAGCACAGTTCTGATCACTTTTTTGAAATAGCAACAGGGCACAAAAGTCATTTTGAAGAAGATGCCTACTTATATTGACATGCAGTGTGCCTCTGTTTGATGACCTCATTAGCATTTAGCTAGCTGATTTCCCAGAGTATGCTAGCGTTATCATACTGACTCAACTATCCTACAGTTAAAGCCAGCAATTGGTGATAAACTACAATTTAAACTCACCACTCTGAAACTTCTTGCCATTCTCACAGCTGAATATTTTGTACCTCTTCTTTTCAACAACAGTAGCTGTATTTCAAAATGTATTCATGAATATTAATGAACATTGGGTGTCTGCTTATGAATATTAATGACAGACTTCACCTAGCAGAGTTGAAGAGATATTCTGCAACAATTCATTAAAAATACATAGATTATGAGTAAAAAGCACTAAAAATGATGTGACAAAAATGGGATTTAAGATGTGGAGAAGATCTGCTTCTTTCACAGACAGCAGCAGGTCTTGATTGAACTACCGGCTAGATTTCCTGTTTGTCAGGAAGAGACCTGATACACTGAAGCCTTTAAATGAAAATGAAAACTAATTAGAATCTTCTTATAAAAAATCTTATTAAAAAATATCAGTCCACTCACTTATCTCTGTTAATCATGACTTCTTATCTCTGTTAAATTGCGGATCTAGTTAGCAGGTTTAATCTATACTGTCCTATTCTTAGCAATACTGTATAGCTAGCTAGGTAAAGTGTGCCTTTTCAATCCATTTAGCGTGAGCTTGTTGGTCAAAAAGTAACCATCATAATTGAGCAAAGCATCTATCACGTTGACTATTTGACTATTTGTAAGAACTAGATCTACTGTATAAATATAATTTTGATTTAGCTAGCAAGCTAAGTGTTTACGGTTTCATCTGACTAGCTAGCTATCTAGTTTGCTGCCTACAGAACAAAATACTTTGCAGTTACGTAAGCTAATGTTGTTGCAGGTTAATAAAACAACAGCAGTATTTCTAAATAGGTTACTTAAAGTAACCATCTTTAATTCATTTTGCTGAATTCATTTAATTCATTCAACTGAAATACTTCAGTTGAAGTCAAATGATGGGGCTGTTAGTGTAGCATGTAGCTGTTGGTCTGTCAGTGCAATTTATCACATGGAGTAGTTAAAATGGATTTTTATGAAGATTATATTATACATTATTTGCATTTTTAGCAAATTATAGTATCAGAGTTCAGCACCAATCCATGGTTTTCAAAGTGGGATCAGTGGATTCCCAGTGATCCATGAAGGATAGCCAGCACATTAGCAATTTTATAATATGATTACAGTGGTGGAAATCACCAAATTTCAAAATTTTCAAAATTATCAAAGTTATTACGCTTTCAAATAATATCACCTGGAATCTAATGACAATTTAATTACAGTAAAAGTGATTATTTGCACTGAAATTTCAGAGATAAAAAAATTCTGTCCCCAATACATAGGCAAAATATGATTGGAGGCATGTAATAATGTGTGTGTAAATCTGTAATACAAAATAAATCTGTACTGAGTGGATACATCAGTTTTGTAAAGTTAAAGCAGTCCCTGACACTAAAGTATTTGAGAACCCCTGACATAAACCACAGCTGCTGGAGCTCTGCTTCCTTGTGCTCCTGCCCAAATTAACCTCTTAATGTAACACTTGACATTACAGTTTTGCTTCTCTTTTTAGAGCAGACGATTGCTTCTGTGCCACGCGAAAGCTGGACGCAGCCTCCACAGAGGCCAAGTTTCTGCAGGACCTGGGCTTTCGGATGCTCAACTGTGGTCGCACTGACCTCGTCAAGCAAGCGGTCAATCTGCTGGGACCTGACGGCATAAACAGCATGAGCGAGCAGGTCAGATCTGCTGATACATACAGAAACACTCTTTCGACGTGACTGTAATGACAAGAGCCACAAATGTTTAGTGCTGTCTATTGCTAATGCATGACATTTTGTTAAACTTGGGCACATTTCTATGGAAACTTCCAGGGACACACCGCAGCTCTCATAATGCCTGCACTGTTCAACATGCTGCATTTGCAGAAATTGGATTTTCAGTTCTCTTTGCCAATAAGGCTGGGCAATATGGCGGTATAATATCAAAATTGTCACGATACAGTTTCCTGAGATATCACAGGTATCACCAGTTTTATTATTACAATTACAACCTTTGAATTGAAGCAGAATATTTTGTACTGAATCTTTAGAATTTTTACGACGTAATGTACAGAATGTTTTACCTCGTATTTTTGTGGATGCTAAATCAAAGTACAATTGACCATTGGGGACAGTTGTGGCCTAATGGTCTGAGAGTCAGACTTGTACCCCGAAGGTGAACCTGAAGGTCGTGGGTTCGAGTCTCAGGTCCAGCAGGGATTGTAGGTGGGGGAGTGAATGACCAGCGCTCTCCTCCAACCTCAATACCACAACTGAGGTGAGACCCTTGAGCAAGGCACCAAATCCCCAACTGCTCCCTGGGCGCCGCAGCAAAAAAAGGCTGCCCACTGCTCCGGGTGTGTGTTCACTACTGTGTGTGTGTTCACTACTGTGTGTGTGCACTTGGATGGGTTAAATTCCGAGTATGGGTCAAGATACTTGGCTACACTTCACTTCACTAAGGTTTTTTTAAGCACAACACTACTATCATTTTTTATTAAACTAGAGTTTTTTTTTTTTAGCAATCTCATATATCACATGATAAATATTGTGTATCATACAGATGTCTTCAAGTATTGTGATACAATACATAATTAATGTTTTTAATGAGTGTTTAACTACAGAACAATCTCCATATCTCTATATACAAACATACTGTAGGTACTAACGAATCAGGAAAACCTCCTAGTTTGAGTGTCTGAAGGTCTTGATGGTGCAGCCACAGATTTACAAGCAGCCCTTTTGAAGTTGCATCAGGAATGCTTGACTCTCTTCAGAAAAGCACACTGATATCCCTCAGATTCTTCCAAGCCACTGTTTGTGTTGGACTTTATTACCACCTGCGGGCCAAATGGATACCAGCAGTTAATGTCCTGACTCTGGCGGTACTTCACATAGCCTGACAGGGATCTTTTCCCATTTCTCTCAGTACACTGGGAAGAAATTATAGATACTTACATAATTCATTTATAGTTTTTAAAAAATATTTTAAATTTTTTAATTTTTATTTTTTTTTAGCTTGAACGTGTTTAAATTAATGTAATATTTAAAGGAAAAATCCACAGCAAATGACTTGCATAGCAATATTTAAAATCAGTATATTGATTTTTTCCCTTTATGATCAAATTCTGAGTTGACTCACTTGGTTTAAACTTTTTCCTATTTTCACTCTGGCTAACAGTTTCCTCCTTTATTCCATTCCACCTGATAGTGGTGCAAGTGGGATTTAGCCGCTGCTTCATGTCTACCTAAAGAGACAATGCAGCAGCATTTTAGTCCTTTAGTATGTCCAGCTCTCTCACCTCCTCATCTGTACAACTCAGCTTCCCAAGCTTCAACTTTCATGCTAATATTGCTGTCAAAGCCATTGTTCTTGTCATCTTGTAGACTGCTAACTGTCTTTACCGTAACTCAGCGTAACTGAGTTGTGTAGCAGCATTGCATTCTGGATCATTTTGGATCTGGTCTTATCACTTATGTTTGAGATTGTTGAAATGTTTTTTTGTCCTATTAAACAGCATCATCATTGTGCTAGCAATATTCTGTGTAAATCAATAACTTTTCAGAGGAATAACAAAAATATTGCATTAGTATATACCAGAATCCCTTAAAAACAATTAATGTGTGTCTGGTGGAGTTTTTCTTTAATAGTAGTACAAATTAATGCTAGTTAATATATTAGTAGTAAAGAAATATTGTAAAAAGAAATATCAAGAAATATCAATGGTGGCTTTAAATAATGTCAGAGGATTGAGGTGTGCAAAAATCTAGCTGTGCAGAAAAAACTCAAATTACAGTGTAATTAAATTATAACCATCTACACACATGATGATTTTCTCATGGAAAACTATAATGTTGTATTTTATCACTTGAAATTACTTTAGGAGGTATTTATATAACACCAGAAATGGTGAAGCAGAGGTACGCATGGAATTATAGAATAAGTGAAGTCTGGGAGAAAGCCTGAAGCTCCTCATTAACTTCCTATAATTTCCCATCTCTCTCTTTCTCTACTAATGATGATGTTTCCGCACGCACCACCTCCTTGTCTCCTACTTACTATTCCACAACTCCTACCCAAGAGGCTTTAGTGAAGAGCCTGGCTGTTGAACACAAAGCAGAAGCCGCCCAGAACTTCTGCCCAACTTTTTACAGTTCCACAATCACTCTTCATTTATCAAGCATGGTCTGCACTCAGAAAATTCCATTTGGAAAAGGTCACCCCCTGGAACCAGGTTTTATTTCATAAAATATAATTTTCTACTATCAAACTAACTAGTTTTCTACTAGGTTTTGAAAGTGAGAGTACCTCAAATACGTGCATTTCTAATTGGATTACCAAATCATGTCACAACACAGCATTAAAAAAGTTATAATAGTGATATCACATAACAACATTTTATTGACTATTAAAACATCCTAAAGTACATAGTCACTTTTTGGGTCCACTGGGGGGAATTTTAGACACTTCTTTGTTCATTCACTGAGTCATATTGTGTTCATTAAAGTCCAGAAAGAGTGTTAAGTTGAAGCTTGTTTATTCACTTCAAATGTTACAATAAATGAAATACACAATTATCAATAAACTATAAGAAATATCAAATTGTAAATGAAAGCTAAAACGATAAGCAGAAGAAGAAGGGTAAGAAGAAAAGGAAGGTCTAAAGACAGTGTGCTCCAGCAGACCACACCATCTCAAAAACTGGCCCCCTAATTTGGCTTACAACAAAACAATTACCAATGTTTATCAGAGGAAGCCTACGAAACCAATACAATCAAATTAATACTATAAACAAAATTTATCTAACACTTATCTTTGTCTTGTTGATATTGGCGGGGTTGAGGATCTTATTGTGTACTCTCCAGTAGTAGACATATCTTCCTTACAGGTCTTTCTAGGATACTGGTTTGTGTCCTTACTTTGACAGTGCTTACTAATCCATTAAGATCACAAATGACATCTGCAATTTGTCCTAAGATCCATGAGCTATGTGGGGCAGTGGAATCTACCACCTAAACTACATCACCAACTGCAAAGTTCTTTCTTCTTTAGCTCCATTTTTGTCTTTCCTGCATTATGGGCAAGTATTCATGAATCCAGCATTTCCAAAATATGTCAGCAATGTACTGCACCTGCCTCCATCGTCGTCTTAAATATACACTGATTTTATTGAATAGCCCAGGTGACATGATGGGTTGCGATGTCAAAAGCAGAATGTGGTTGGGAGTGAGTGGCTCTAAGTCCTGATGGTCATTAGAGACTGTGGTTATTGGGCGACTGTTTAAAATAGCTTCTACTTCACATAACAGAGTGTGCAGTCCTTATTCTGTCAGCTCTTGTTGTTTTAGAACAGAGAGGATTACCTGTTTAGTAGCTTTAATTAGTTGTTCCCACACTCCTCCATGGTGAGATGCTCCTGGGGGATTAAAACTCTATTCTATTCCACGATGAAGTAAAACCTTTTGATTCCGGTCTTGATTAAGGACAGAAAGAGCCTTTTTCAATTCTCTTTCAGCACCCACCATATTTGTGCCATTATCAGACCTTATATGCTTTACTTGGCCTCTTCTACAAATAATCGTCTAATGTCTTGAATGCAAGAGTCAATGTCAAGTGAATGTGCGACTTCTAGATGTACGGCTCTTCTTATCATGCATGTGAACAACACACTGTACCTTTTACAGTAGTTCATCCATCTTTTGCTTGAAAGCCTTTTCGGAGTTACAGGGTTTGAGGTATTGATAATTGAATTTAACTCCTTTCTTTTAAGTACCAAACATTTCAAGTTTCTTTTGTGTTTCAGGTATCAGGCTGCTGTGACTTTGAGTTTAGTCCAGTATGGAAAAACAAGACATCAGCTTGTCTGTAGGATTGGTATCACATTGGATGATTACATTCATAGTTGAATTTCTTTTAATTTCTGGATCTTCCTCAGAAAGTGAGTGGATTCTTATGTAAGCTAGTGGCCAGTCCAGATCTGTTTTTATCCAAAGATTATTCAGACCATGTATCCATCTTTTGTTTTGTGGAAACCTTTCAGCACCCTGACCTCTACAGACATCATCAGCGGGGTTTATATTGGTGTCTACAAATTTCCATTGTGTTGGCTTGGTTGATTCTCTTGTCAATGATACTCTGTTTTCCATGAAGGTATGGAATCTTGTATGTTCATTAGCTATATATTTCAGTACTGTTTCACTGTCAGTCCAAAATATTGATGTTCCCAAATTCAGCTGTAATTGTGACTTGAGAATTTTGTCCACTTTAGTGGCTAGAACTGCTTCAGCTAAATTCCAGTCTTGGAATTGTACTCTTCTTTAGGGGGGCTACCGTAGCCTTTCCCATCAGAAAGGTGATATGCACTGCGTTCTGTTCATTCACAAGTCTCAGTTAGCTTACTGGTCCATAACCTTGCTTGCTTGCATCAGCAAAGTGATGAAGCTGTGCTTGCAGATAGGTGTCAAACTGCTTGGGTTTTATACATCTGCTGATTTGGAAGTTTATTATTTGCTTGAGATCATTTCTCCATTCAATCCATTTATCATTTAACTCTTCATCCCATCCGAGATTCATTCTGCACAGTTCTTACATCAGACAGTATACCTCTTCTTGTATGTGGCTGTGGCTTGCTTGTGACATTGAATGTAAAATTATCACTTTCTACGCACCATAGAACTCCCAGTGCTCTTTCCATTGGAAGTCTGTCTGTATCCAAGTCTAGGTCTCTTATCTCTTTTGCTGGATTGGATTCTGGGATGCTAGATGGCACTAAAATGACTGTTGGTACCCATTTGGATAAGTGGAATCCTCCTCTTTCACAAGCATCTGTTACTTCCTGAATAAGCGATATTGCTTCCTCTTCTGTGGCTACAGATTTCAGACAATCATCAACATAAAAATTAGACAAGATTGTGTCAATTACTTGAAGTATTGCCTGAAGTATTGCCTGTTGTCCTCAGCTGTTTTTCTGAGTGTATAACTTGCACTTGGTGAGGATACTCCTCCAAAAACATGAAAGGTCATACGGTAGTCTAGTGGAGTGAGATTTATATCACCTCCTGGCCACCACAGACATCTTAAGAAGAACTTTTCTTGGTGGAACACTGTTTTGATAGCTCCCATTATTCCTATTAGATATTGGCAGAATTTCATGAGCATTCCTATGAGTCTATTCATGAGATCTGACCCTTGAAGCAGCTCTGAATTGAGAGAAGTACCTTTGAATGATGCGCCACAATCGAAAAATGCTCTTAATTTTTCCTTCTTTGGATGGTATACCACATGGTGGGGTATATACTATATGTTACCTTCTTTTCCTTTCAGTTGATCTTTAGGCACCATTTCAGCAAATCTCTTATTAATAACTTCAGAAAGAATGTTTTTATATTCCTCATGAGGAAAAGGATTTCTTTAGAATTTTCTGTTTAAACTCTCAAGGTGGTGCTCGGCAATTTGTCGATTGTTAGGTAGTGAAATCTCTTGGGTTTTGAGGGGCAATTTAAGGATATAAAAGGATCTACCAACTTGGCAGACTCCTCAACAATTTTCATGAATTGCTTGGTTTCCTCATATGTCTTCTCATTGAACTCAGTGCTGTATTGTGATACTAAGTCATGCAAGCTGACCAGCAATATACGGATCACATGGACTGTAGTGTTGGTATCACGTATCAACCTGGAATCATAATCGTATTACCTTTTCTCCTCAATGAACCGTTAACTACCCAACCAAGCAAAGTTCTTAAGGCATATGGTCCATCTCACTTGCTGTTAATTATTTCCCAGGGCTCTAATACTTTAGAGGCATTAGTGCCAATTAACAGGCCAATATCTGCTTCTATAGTGGGAAGTGGCACTCCTTTCACTGGCACAATTGACAGAACAGTTTCTTCATCACCAGCCCCAATATGACCAAAAGCATTGGAAGAAATGGAGGGTTTGTCATAATCAGTTATTGCCCCTTTTCCAATTTTCCTATATGAAGTATCGTTGGATGTTTTTGATTGCGGACTTTACAGCTTTGACGCTTTGTACAGGTTTTACTCATGTGTCCTTGAATGAGACATCCAAAGCATTTTCCCTTTTGCTTTATAAACTGGATTTTGTCTATGTGCATCTTTGTCCATCTGCATCCAACAGATGGTACTTTGAACAAAATAGGCAGGTGTTAAGCATTTTGGGGCTTAATGTACTTTCTGTGGATATACTCGTGGCAAAACTGCTGCTTGGCCTTGGCCTAACAACTTTGACTGCAGATTTTGTTTTGTCAGGGCTTCGGCTAGTCTGATCAATTATAGTGCCAAACACTGGGTCCGTTAATATATTGACTTGTTTTTCAATGCACTTGACGAAGTCACAAAATCTCACCTTGTTGTTGCCTTTATTGTGGAGTTTAGAAACTTCAATTTGCCATCTTCCTCTGAGTTCTTAGGGTAACTTTATTGTCAAGGCTTTAAGATTAGAAGCAAGATCCAGATCCTCCATGAAAGCCATCTCCTCCATAACATTACAACACCCTCTAAGATAGAGAGCAAATGCTTGCAGACCCTTTTTATCCTCTGGTTTGATGGATGGCCAGGACAGGGCTTTTTTTCTACGTATGCATTAGAGATTTTGAATTCATTGCCAAAATGTTTGTTAAGGAGCGTTTTGCCTCTATAATATCCTCTGGCTGGGTCCATGTGAAGGCAGGTCTTAACCCATTCTTTAAGCTGCCCCCTCGTAAACTGTTCCAAAAAACACAGTTTTTCTTGAATGCTGTCAATTTTATGCTCAGTAGTGTCTTCGAAGGATCAAATGAATGCTCTGAATTGTAATTGGTCTCCATCAAAAACTTTGACTTTCTTAGGAACCAAAGAGAACAAAAGCGTCTGTTTGACAAGAGTGGTTGTAATATCGTTTTGTTTCTGTAGGATATTGTACAATGTTGTATCTTGTAAAGGTGTTGAGTTCCCTTCTGCTACCCTTTGAGGCCTTGAACTGGGTGTCTGGGCGTTTGAGATGCTGGGTGCGTGAGTCTGCAATTGTATTGGGTGACTTAGCAGGTTCTGGTACTTGGACAGGACGGTGTACATATTCAAGTTGCAACTCCTCTGTATAAGCGGCAAATGTGTCTGATTGCTGTAATACATGTGAACTTGGTAGCTCCAAAGTGACCGGATCAGCTTTGAGATACTTTGAAGGAATTTTGACTTCCATTTGCTTTGACTAAAGGGGCTCTTTGGGACGTACGTTTGACTATCCATTGTGCTCTTCACTGGTTCCTTTGGTGCTACCCGAAGTCTTTTCAACTCAGATGAATCTTGACCTTTATCAAAATATTCATTCATTATGTCTACAGAACATACTGGTGTTTCTGTTTCTTTCAGGACACTGATTCTAGCAGTAGCAGCTGCCAACTCGGATTTCCAATGTTTTCTTTTGTTTCCTTATTTGCTTCTTCTGCAGGTTCAGCATCTGCTCTTTTTCCACTAGTGCATGCTTCTCTTTTACCCCTTTGACCTGTGAGATACTACAGAGACATCATCAGCAGGAGCAACATCATCAATATCTTTTGCAACTGTGGTACTTGATAACCAGGTAGTCACACAAGATAAGAAATCTTCAATTACTTCTGTCCTTGGCTGGAACCACTTCTTGACATTTTACGCTCTTCTGCACTTAACAAATGTTGGAAGCACTTGTGAGCATCTTTAAACTCATCTAATATTTTCTCTTACTTCAACAACATTTCTGTCATCATCCAACAATTCTTTAATAATTCTTTAATATTCATTCAGTGTGTTAGCTACGCCAGTCTTATTTTTCTGTTCGCCTTCATCTTTTATTTTTTTTTTTTTGATTTATTTTTTCTTCTATGTCCTTTAAAATATTTTCACAAATCTCCAGGCACGCAATCTCAGGCTCAATTGTTTCCTCAGATACTTGTATTTAATTAATAAAGGGGTCTTTTAATAAAAAAACTGGCCTTTATTTGTTCATGAACTCGTAGCGATAGCGCGGATTCAAATTAATTATTCACGCAATAGCAAGTCAAATCCATTCCCATTGTGCGACTTATTTGTGTTTAAACACATTTCAATAATTCCTTTTTTCCATTTACCCAAGCCATCAGTTTCAAATCTGTTCTAAACTTTATATACCGTTAATGCGATTGCTCCGGCCTTTCCGGCGTCCATAGCCTGTTGCACTTGAATCAATTCTACTCTGCACGATTCCAACGCGAGTCTTTAGACTTTTGTATTGAAAGGATCCTAAAGTACATAGTCACTTCTTGGGCCCATGGGGGAATTTTAGACACTTCTTTGTTCGTTCACTGAGTCCTATTGTTGTGTTCATAAAAGTCCAGGAAGAGTGTTGAGTTGATGCTTGTTTATTCACTTCATATGCTACAATAAATGAAATACACTTGACGTAAAATAAATGTAGAAATTATCAATAAACTATAAGAAATATCATGTTGTAAATGGATGATTTAAGTGGATGATTTTTCTCTTTCATTCACAGGGGAAACTCATTTTCTTGCATTCCCTCATAAACCGAGCCCTGGTTGCAGTAGTAGGAACAAGAAGATGCAGTTGCTGATATTTTACTGGATATACTCAAGAAAGATGAAAAATACACATAGAGTAGTAAATGCACTCCTTTGTGTCAGTCTCAGGTTATTGGTTCCACTAGTTTCAGCTGATGGTCCAGCTGTTGAGCCCTGACATGAGTGACTGAGACTCTGCAGACACTGTATGTACTTGTGGTTCAGGTGGTTGATATAATGGTGTGTATTGTTGGAGTCCAGCTGGGACTGATTTGAGTTCTCTGTGGGGTAGGAACGAGTCGTGTTATCATGAATCTCTGATAAATTTCACTGTCTACAGTGGACAAATTACCTGTTTTAGCTCTTAGACCATAGTCTATTTTGGGCATTTTCACTTTCTTTGTTACTAATCTTCCAACATTGCTATCACTACAGGAATTATCACCACAGCAATTCATACTTGGCATAATCTGCATAATATACAAAACATACTTTTGCAAACTAGTTCTAGGATTTTAATTGTATCTTCACAAAGGTTGTGTCAAAATACTCAGTAGAATCTGAAGTTTAGCAATTATCAAAAAGCTTTATAAATATGGCTGCTACATGCCAATCAATATACTCAAACTGAAGTAAGTCATGACTGATTGGATGGAATCAGATGAAATTTTAAAGGCTTATTCATGACTATATTCTGAAGCAGCGTGCAAGATCTGGAGTGTGGTCATCCACAGAAGGTGGTTTTAAGTTCACATAGCTGTTTCTCCTGAACCAAGCTGTATTTTGTAATATTGAATTGTTATGCCAGTCTGTTAGTGATGATGACTGGATTCCTTTAAAAAAAATGGCCACCATCAGCCAATCAGCTTTCAGCAGGCACGTCATAGGGTTAACATCACAAAACAAAACGTGATGTTCATCTATGGTCTCTTTAGTGTTCTATGTAACTTGGCAATAACTGGCCACTGTGGGTGCTATTTGCGAAGAGTGCTTGGGCCCCTCAGATCGCAGCTATATGTTTAACCATTGGTTTTATGCTGAGTTATTTGAGAGCAAAAATGGCATACCTTGTACTTTTTTTAATCAGTTGAAACTGAAAGATTTAGTTTGAGGAAATATCAATTTTATCTACTTCTATCTTCCTGAGCACTGTGTCTTTCTTTCAGATGACCAACTGAAGTCTCCTGTGTCTTTACACACTATGACGTTAGCTAGTGTGTGCACATCATCTGACTGTGTTTGGAAATAAATAAGAAAAGTGAAAATAAAGTGATGTGTATTTTTATAGGTAAGCAAACAAAGGGACATTTATCTGTGACACTAATGACGTCAAGACATTTGCTCACAGCCAGACACAAAACATGGAAATGAGGTCTGGACCATGGCTGTGAAACAAAAACTTTTTTTCTCTCCATTATGAATAAAAACTGAGAGGTAATATCAAGTATGATGAGTGCGTATTTTCAAAACTGGATTACTTACTGATACTTTTTCACACAATGGATGGTCTGATGATCATTGGCATTGCTGGGGATGGGCCGGCTTGGGGACCGTGGAGATGGCTTTGGACTGCGGTTGTACTGCAATTGTACTGTGATGGCTTGGGACTGAGATTGCTGTGGTGGCTGTGAGGCTGCGGTTGCCACGAGCAGTTTTGCACTCAGGTCTCCATCAGTGGACAGTGGACAGGTACAACAAACCAGACTTCATGTGAAAACTGTAATCACCCAGAAGAGGACGGGTTCCCTTTTGAACCTGGTTCCTCTCAAGGTTTCTTCCTCATATCATCTCAGGGAGTTTTTCCTCACCACCGTCGCCTCTGGCTTCTCATTAGGGATAAACTCATACATTTACAATTTATATCCTGAATGTATTTATTTCTATAAAGCTGCTTTGCGACAATGTCCATTGTTAAAAGCTCTATACAAATAAAATTGAATTGAATTGAACAGTGGCATTTGTAAAGGACAGTTTCTTCTGTTCCAATGAGTTGTATTTCTGAGTGATAAATTGTTCCTGAGGAATTGTATTTATTGTGTTTTAATGGTTAAGTTGTCAAATGGTTAATTGGCCTGTAAAGCACTGATCACAAAATATCAATAACTTTAATTGTTCTCTGTTGTTTTCTGTTGTCCAAAAATCAGTATTTTGTAACCATTTTAAAACTTATGTATTGACAATATCATTATGCAAGCAGATTACTGTCACTGGAAACCATCTTCAGTATGATCATTAATCATTGTTCTTTCATTCCAGTTCATCAGCTCTGTTTTGTCAATAACACATACAATCACATCTCCAACTGAACAGTTTTTGAATTTCCACTGCATTTTAATGAGTCATATCTTTGTACATTCTGCTTTTTGCTCTCAATCACCTACATCCCTTCTCATAAATGTGTGTTTGGATATGTGTGTGTGTGTGCAGGGAATGACCCCGCTCATGTACGCATGTGTCCGTGGTGATGAGGCCATGGTTCAGATGCTGCTGGATGCTGGGGCTGATATCAATAGCGAGGTCAGTATGCATCAGAGGATGTTAAAAGTCTAATCCAGTGTGTCGTTGTAGCTGTAACCTGATCTGTCTCAGTAGTTTATGCCTGTCCATGTTCTTCTCTTGCTGTCAGCATGCCATGTAGAAAGTGTCAGTGAATAGTGCTGTATTTAAACCTTTAAACTCTCAGGAACCACCACAGATCTTCACCTATATTCTTCAATCTTGTAACTACACTACCGTTCCTATTAGTTTCACTCTAGTTACTGAATTATGCACAGAACCGAATAATGTGCTTTGATATGAGTGACTGAGTGATAATCAGACAGTTCAAGGGGTTAAAAGTGCGTCTGTTTAACCTTAATTATAAAGTGAATAAATAAAGGATTTACTTACATTTACAATTACATTATATGCTTATGGATATTCATTTTGTTTGAGTTTATGTGAATTCATCCCGAAGTAGACACACTTAACTTATTGTGTCCCATTTAAGTCAAAAGTATGAAGTATCCCATATAGATTAAACCCAGATAACCCAAATTTTGTTCAAGCCAACTTGACAGTAGAAAAGGCTTCATGGATTTGTTTGTGTTTTGATCTGTTTGTGGTTTCGTAGGGAGAGAGTGACTCTTAAACAAAATGCCAAGTGCCTGTTCAGCTATGAGTGTTATTGTTTCATAATGCACTAAAATATCACATTTAGAAGATGGCATCTGTGAACTGAAGGTTATATGTGTGGCAGCCTGAGAAAACTTTCACTTAGGGAAATATTGACATCTTCTACTATGTATAGTTCTGAAAACTGCAGACTTTCCTCAACCGAAATTTGTTTCTTTTTTTGTATCAAGTCAAGTGGAGTTTATTGTCATTTCAGCCATATACAAGTACATAGTGAAACGAAACAACGTTTTAAATTCTGCATACCTCTAAATGTGAAAATGGAGAAAATTGTACTTAAAGATTCTGTTCTACTGACCATCACAGACATTTTGGCAGCCAATATATGATTACAAACTGAATTGATTATGCTTATGTCCATTTGATCAAAGTGTGACATTCAATGTGCGAGGAAATCACACGTAGCTAGCATGGTTTTAGGCAAACTGACCTTTTCCAAATTGATCTTTGCATGAAGAAAAGACTAGGCAAGGTTAAAAAGTGAATACATTTCCACTCTGTTTTGGTGAAATCTATTTATGGCTACTCTTAAAGTTAAGGTGTCAAAGAACATATAGGCAAAAAAAATAAATAAATAAAAAATAAAAAATAATTGGCCAAAATCTAATTATATATATATATATATATATATGTAAATTTCCAGGCTGTCAATGTCAGTATTTATAACTCAAAGTCATGACTGTTCATCTATTCACAGGTAGCTTCTTTATGTAACAATACATGATTAATAAATGGATTTTTGCCTGATAAAAAGCAAAGCTTAAAGAAGAGGATGTCACTTCCACTGCTTTTGGCACTTTGCTTATGAGTCACTCCTTAGTGTGTCCTCCAGCATTTGTGCTCTCTGCCAATTATCTCTCCTCCAGTCTGTCCGTCACTACCTTTAAAACTTGCAAAGAGCCCAGCAGATTATGGCCACGTCTCTGGGTAAAGCACTGGGACATGTGTGAGTTATTATATGGAGAGTGAGGAAAGGGAAGGCTAGTTTTCAGCATGGGGTGAATTTATATTATTTAAAAAATCCTATAAGTCTATTATTAACTGTCTGAGGTTAGCGCAGGGGCAGGTGGGAAAAAAAGTTGGCTCCAACTTTCCGCTAAAACACTCCTCTCAATCATTCCTATTTTTTCCCTGCTTCTCTTTTTTTTCTTCCACGTCCAACTTAACTCCACTGTTTAATGGCTGAATGCTATTTCTCTCCCTGAACCTCCCCTATATGACTTCCCAGGTTCCCAGCTCAATACACAGACACCCCTCAGTTTATCCTGACACCAGGCAGGGGACTCCACTCACTTTCGCCGTGTTGCACGGACACGTCCCTGTCGTGCAGGTAGTAATGACGCGAATAATTCAATGCCTTCCATCTCTGCACTCTCCTTCAATTATTATTATTATTATTATGCCCCAACATAATAATAATGGCAAAAAATACTGCTGTGGACTGGATGTTCCTCTTCAGGCTGGATTTAATGAGTCAGTAAACAGTGCGTAGCGGAACATGT
The DNA here is from genome assembly GCA_037576675.1 of Pangasius sanitwongsei. NCBI lineage: Eukaryota > Metazoa > Chordata > Actinopteri > Siluriformes > Pangasiidae > Pangasius > Pangasius sanitwongsei. The sequence goes on along the minus strand of CM075020.1, from coordinate 18,302,069 downwards.
TTTCTACTAAACGAGCTTGAATTTCTTAAGAACATATACATTCTGGAGTGCTTGATCTCTTAAGAACACAGGAGATATATTACCACTGAAGCAAAATCCACCTGCTTTTGTTTACTTTGTAGGAGTTCTCCTACCAGCTGAAAGCATTTGCTTAATGAAAAGGGCTTTTTTGAGCTTGTTTGGTGGGTTTTTCTCTTGCCACCCTTGGTTCCTTCTCATTTTAGCATTGAGATTGACAGAAAATCAGACTAGCACTAGATTGTGAAATGCATGGACTAGATCACAACCTCACCGTTCAGGTGATCAGTAAGATCTACAGTAAAGTTTAGTACTGCAGAATTCATTTATTTTGTCCCACATTTTAAGTGTCTTATACCTGATGCACAAACTATTATGCACAAACTACCCATGCAACTACAATGTAACTAAGACTGCAACTAATAATTACTTTGATTATTTAATTAATAAATAATATTTATTAAAAATATTTGTTTCCAGCAGTTCAGACAAACTAATACTACTGCAGACGTCAGGTTATTAATAACAGTACAATATTATTGACATTTATCTGTAACGGCATGAGAATTTAAAGTTCTTATGCCAACCTTTTTTTAAAAAAATTTAAACAATCAGGCAGACAAACAGCCATAATGTCACGATGTGCCTTACTTTTTTCTGGTTCCACACACTTTTCTGCAACTACATGAGTGTAAACAATGGGCCCTTGTTTTAATCACTGCGAGAGCATTTTACCTGCATTTAAAACCTGATTCGTTCAGTTCTGACTAGTCAAATTCAAAATAAAGGCCAGTATAGAACACGTGGATGCTAGGTTAATTTTACTTGACATATTGGTGTAAGACGAATCATTTCTGTCTGTGGAATTGACTCAGAAGCTTTGGGGTTGACTGCCAGCATGGTTGATGTGAACTGAAAGCAGGATGGTGACTTGATGACATGACACAACATATATTTTAGGTATATATATATATATATATATACAGTCAGGTCCAGAAGTATTTGGACAATGACAGAGTTTTTGTGATTTTGCCTTTATACACCACCA
>CM075020.1:18256536-18287201 GCA_037576675.1 Pangasius sanitwongsei | reverse complement strand
AAAATCAAAGGGGAAGTCATGTGAGTGGATAGGGGAGTTCATTGTTGGAAAGAGATTATATATGCGATTAATTTTATATTGGAAGAAGTGTAAGAATGACTCACAGAGGTCTACTGAGTTACTCATGACAGGTACAGGAGGGTTGCTTAGTTTTTTTTTTTGTTTTTTTTTTTTGCTTTAGTTTCTCTCATTACATTGTCTATTAAAGGTAAAAGAAAAAAGACAGTGGCTGCTGTTGGGAGTTGCAGCGTAAGTGTGGATGATTCACGCAGTTATTTCTTTCATAGTGTCACATTTTTATTTTTAATATTTCTCTTAAATGGCTATCCATTCTTTGCTCCAAAAGATCAATTTCAGGGTGAAATACAGTAGCACTGATATTAATACTGCTTTTCACTAGAGTCGATATTGTGCAAGAAAAAAGCACTTATGTTAAAAGTCAGAATTTTGAACAACCGAGACTGACATCTGTTTTTTAACAATTCTTCACCACTCACATGTCAAGTCCATCCAGTGGTTCAGTGTGCACAAATTTAGTGTTAATAGTGCAGAACATCTCAGAATTACTATAATTATGTGCTTTCAGCTAGCATTCACACTTTTGTTGAAGTCATAATTACAGGTTGGGAACGTGGACTATTACGAAAGCTCCCACGTGAAACTGTGTGAAGTCACATTACAAACAAACATGAAAAAAACCTCAGTTTCCACAGTAGGCAGGAGTATAACGAGAGGATATAACTCTATTAGTCTATGTATTAAAAGTTCACTACTGTTTTCTAGTAGTGGCTACGTAGCGAGTGTCGAAACAGTACTGAGAAATTATACTGAAGTGACCGAATAGAATTTGTCAAAATTTTACTTAATTAAAAAATGGAAGTATATTTATGGCATTTGGCAGATGTCCTAATCCAGAGCCACTTTCAGTGTCAATCTCAGTAAATTCACTGGTCATATGCATGGCTAATGCTGTGTAGTTTGCTACTAAATTAATGAGAAGTAAAATATTCTATAAATAACCAATATTTACCATTAGCTAGAATTTGCCTAGTCCAATCATGGTAGCTACTGGAAGCTAACGTATTTAAATATAAGCAGTTAACATTAGTAAATTAGCAAAAATTACCTCAACATGCTTTTTTCTAATTAGATGGAGATGCTGAAAAAATATTTTACTGAGGCAGGGCTGGGACACTCATCCTCAAGTTCCACACTGCTGTCCATGTTCAAATGCACGCGGATAGATATAGTGCTAAATATATTGTGCTGAATTAGCATGATCTTTAATACTTTTTTTTCTACACTGATGACCTTGATTGGATGCTTAATTGAGCACATTCATTTGCTGTATAGCATACAGTCACTGGCTGGATGAGAGAAGAAAAGACTTTAGAGATTTATAAACTTATTTTGAAGGTCTAAATAAAAATTTAAGGAGTAAAACGTACATTTTTGTAATTAAATATTATTTTGCAATGCAATTAAATATATAATTATAATATACATTAGTATAATTATTCCAATTCATTAGCATTCAGGTAAAGTATAAATAACCCAGAATAGTATTTAGGTATAGTAATGAAGTATTATTCAATTATTTAACACCCCTGCCATGTAGTAAGTGGTATAGTTAAGCATTCCATCTACAAGTTAAGATTTTGGGTGCGTTTCTATAGAAACGACTCATTTCTGCATCTGAGTGGAATCTCCAAGCCATTATCTTGTAATTTCCATAATTCTGACATGAACAACATGAATGAACTGTAAATTCTGACATTTGCATTTTACTCATTTAGCTGACACTTTTATCCACCGTGTCATACAATTTTAGACAAGATACAACTAAGCAGTTAAGGGACTGCTCAAGAGCCCAAAGGTGGCAGCTTAGCATTGCTGGAATTTGATCTCGTGCAGGATTTGATCACCTTACATCAGTAGCCCAAAGTCTTAACCATCCAGCCTCCACTGCCACTCACAACACGCATTTAACTGAAGGCTGAATGTAGCCCAGAATATGTTAAGTCTCTTGAAAGTATCTGCTTCGGTTTATTTGCAGGGGATTGTAAATGTTTGATATTGTACCTTTCTGGTGATCCCTGTGTGTGCATGCCTGTAATATACAGAACGAAGTCATCAGCCAGCAGCTAGCTGTAATCTTCACCCAATGCTACGGACCATTTCCAATCCCCAAGCTGACAGAGATCAAAAAGAAACAAACCTCACGACTGGGTAAGTAACGCACTGCTGACCTACTTAAAAACTCGCTCGAATATAGTTTTGCTCCATCTGCCTTCAGTTGCAGTTGCAAAATCTGCCTGTGCTTTCCATAAATGTGTGGATTTCATCTAGACACAGGTGTCAGTGATAGTGTTTTATTTAATAGTGATCGTGGATCGTGGATCGTGATCGTGGAATACAGTCAGCTCCAGAATTATTGGGACCGTGGTAAAAGTTTTTATGAAAATAGCCTACTGCTTACATATGTGTTTTGTTCCATGTTCATCATGTTCTTCTGTTTATATTTTGCTATAGGTCTTTGTTTTGGCTTTGGTTTTGTTCCGAGACAGGTGGAGACACACCTCTATCACGTCATTGGTTTGCTACTCATTGTGTTCTCCTGTTTTGTCTCTTGATTTATAAGCTGTTGTATCTTTGTTCCATATGAAGTCCTGTTGCGTATTACGGTGTGTTTCTGCACTTTATGTTCCCATATTTCCTTTTAATTTTGAACCCTGCCTGTTTATTTGACTTGAATTTTTGGATTTTCCCTAATTAATGATATTATGAACTGGCCTTTCTTGTGGCATGCCTTCTGAACAGTGTGCTGGCATGGAGGTGGCATCTAATTGTAGATTTGGAGAATTGGTGACCCAAAGAAAGCATCAGAAATCTCCAGCTGTGATCCTTGGAAAAATCGTTGTCTCTCTTAACATTCTCCACGCTGAATGGGGCAAAATATACTTGTGTCCTCTTGCAGACAGACTCATTACAGCTCTGGTTGTTTTAAACTTCTTAATTATTCCCCTAACAGTGGGAATTTGGGCATTTTCAGGCATGTAGCTATTTTTTTTTTTTACAGCCATTGACTGATTTATGAAGGTCCCCACACTTTCATCTCATTTCATTTTTTTGTTCTGTAATCTACCCCATGTTGTTGAATGATTAAGGGAATTTGGCCTCTGTCACCTCATTTTTATACCCCAGTAAAACAGTAAGTGGATGACTGCTTAAGAGTTCAAATAACAATTAGATGAACCTAAAAAAAAACTGGTTCATGTTTCAGTTAGATTTTGCATATCAGAATTTCTAGGCCTCCTATATTTGTGACTCGTTGTGTTTTTTCTTAAAAATATATATATTAGATTCAACTTTTATTGTTATTGTGCAGAGTATGAGTACATAGCCAAAGAAATGTAGTGTTGACTACATTTGTAGTTGTAATTGTAGTGGTTAAGGGCCTTGCTCAAGTGCTCAACAGCAGCAGCTTAGTAGTGCTGGGGCTTGAACCCACAACCATCTTTTCAGTAACCCAGATCCTTAACCGTTCAGCCACCACTGCCCATATATGGGTTTGATAAGTTTTTTTTTTTTTTAATCAGTTCTGGAGCTGACCGTTTAAGCAAGCCATTTACGTTTTCTTGGAACATTCTCCAGAAATGGAGAATGTTGCAAAACACAGTAGTTTTACCATCAGTAAGTGCGGGGGAGGAATCCTAAGGTGAACTGAAAGGATTTTTTTCAGGTTTGGAGGAATACTACTGCCATCTAGGCAGCACATAAGGGATTACAGGACATGGGTATTGCAAACAGTCCTTGTTTGTTAACACCTACAATGTCTGTAATGGTCTCGATGTTCACTGAACCTGAAAATGCCTTTGTTTAAATTAGTTTAAACCTCATATCCATGGTGCTTCCTCAGATCCACACTTTCTGAATAATAAAGAGATGTCAGATGTGACATTCCTGGTGGAGGGAAAACCATTTTATGCCCACAAGGTGCTGCTCTTCACAGCATCAGCGAGGTAAGGGACTGAATAAAACTGTGGATTATTGTATATTTGAATAATAAAGACATCAGTGAAAAGAAAGAGTAGCTTGTGATTAATATTACAATAAAGATTGTTTTCATGAATACCACTGTTTTTGCTTTTTCCCCCGTTTAGGTTTAAGTCTCTGCTCTCCAATAGGCCCGCTGCAGAGAACACATGCATTGAAATCAGTCACGTCAAGTACAACATTTTTCAGGTTGGAAAGCTTTTGTGCTCACATGCAGTAAAACATCGGACTTGTAGATGTCCCTGGTGTATCATGTGCACTAAATATTCTGTGTGTTGCAGTTGGTGATGCAGTACCTGTACTGTGGTGGCACTGAGTCACTGCACATCAGAAACACTGAAGTCATGGAGGTATAATAGAAGCATTTCTCTTCCTCTCTTCATCACTTTACATATTATTCATCTCCTCATCCATCCTCTGCCTCTCATCTGTCTCCTTTATTCAGTAGATCTTATAGGGTGTGCCGTAAAAGGGGATAGCTCTCAAGCTATGATTTCTAGCTAATGCTGGACAAGCCACTGAATCATCTTTATTTGTCATCAAAATGATTCATTTTCAGGCATCCTGAAAGTATAACCATAAGCGTAACAGGGGGCAAAATGTACTTTACCTAATTGTCTCCATCAGTCAGATTCAGTGCACATTTCAGAGCCACTGCTGTAATTGTTCCGTCACTGTTAATTCTACAAACCTCCATATTAATCGGTTTTACTGTCCATTGCTTCACATGAGTCTATAACCTGATCATTAAGTCTTCTCTCTGTCTCTTTTGCAGCTCCTGTCTGCAGCCAAGTTCTTCCAGCTTGAGGCCCTCCAGCGACACTGTGAGATCATCTGCTCCAAGAACATCACCATAGAAACGTGTGTGGACATTTACAAACATGCCAAGGTGAGAAGCATATTTCAAAAGCTTTCAAGGTCTTTTGATCACTAGCTCAAAATGTCAACCACCAAGCCTTCACTGCTCAGTATATATTAACATTACTGAAATGTGTGGTGGCCGTGGAAAAACCCTCACATGATGAAATTTTGACATTTTCTACTGTATATAGTTCTGAAAAGACTTTTCAGACTTTCCAGAACTGAAATGTGTTCATATTTTTCGTACATACAGTGGGATCCAAAAGTCTGAGACTGCATTGAAAATCTGCGCTTTTTTATTTAAACCTGATAATAAACAGAAAGTTTTATAATTTTGGAAATTCTAAAACAAAAAAAAAAGGAAATGTGCGACATCTTGACTTTTCAGTATTCAAGATGTTGCACAATTTCTAGGTCACTATTTAAATTTAGGCAAATGGGTGATATTGATCATGTTAACTGCTTTGTACAAAAGGTCAGATTTTCTGTGAGTCTTATCCCTTCTTTTGAAGCGTGTGATCAGACGACACTCCGATGGATTTGATCTAGTATTGATCAACGGGTTTTACACAAACTTGTGGAGTCCATGCTAGCTTGAGTGCACACTGTCATTACAGCAAAAAGGGGAAGTACCGAATACTATGAAACTCTGAAATTCATATAAATATTTCTAAGATTCTACTTTTCACTCGAGTTGTTGCTGATAACAACACATTCTGTGTGTGAGGATATCACTCAGCTATCAAGGTTTTAGACATCTTTTCATTCTTGTCAATAGATTTTTTTTTTTTTAGAACTATGAATACTTCAATGAATGCAGTAACTGTTCTCATGTTCTCAGTTCCTGGGGGCCACAGAGCTGTCAACCTTCATCGAAGGCTACTTTTTGAAGAACATGGTGCTCCTTATTGAGCTGGAGAACTTTAAGCAGATCCTGTACGAGGTACCTGCCGAGAGCCCCGGCCCAAGCCCTTCCTACGACGTGCTCCATGATCTGGAACAAACCCTGGCCACTCGCATCCACCACATCCATCTCTCCTCTTCCAAGGGCTCCGTAGTCTGATTCAGTGCAAGATTTCACCCATTTTGGCCTGCTGTGCAACTTTGGATTCATTGCAGGCTCCAATTGGTGTCTTTGGCTGATTTCTAGGATGAATGGTTGTGAGCAGTTTTGACATCCACTCATCTGTACCAAGAGGTTGCAGGTCTGGTTTTTAACTTCAGAGGCAAATGTGCCATTTCACGGGATACATTATGTGTCATGTAAACCCTCAACCAGCATTCTGACATGTAATCGCTAGGCAAAAACAAACATTTTACCACTAAAGATGTCATCTTCACTCTGCTTAAGCTCTCGTGGACATTGCAGATAGTCAATAAGGGAAGAACCATGAACTTGGGGTTTAGTCACTGCATTGCTATCACATTATCTTTCCCTGACCACTCGTCCAGCATCAAATAAGAAAATATTAAGTTAAGTTTTTTCTTCCACCATTCACATTCAAGATAAAGAATGTGTCAATCAAAAATGCTCTAATTACAGACTTAAAAGTGAACCCATTGAACCAATCTGCTATATCTAATCTATCTCATAGTACACCTTTGATATCAATGTGCCATTCATAAATGATATAGAAGCTATTTATTTATCTTATGACCTTTGTATGAGTTTACATTATTTGTAGCAGTAAATAAAGATTAGTCTGGAGCAGTCGACCAGTCCACAAATTAGTTTGAAAACAGTGTAAAAGTGAAAAAAAAAAAAAAAAACACGACAGATACAGCAAGATTTTTCATTCGGCATCTAATCTTATTTAACAATAGACGACATGGTCTGTAGTTAGGAAGCAGTCTGTCATACTGCCCTTGCTAATTGTGCTCTCCTAGGTAACACATCACCCTCACTGTAGGAAGTCCTGTGCTCCATGTCCAAGTTCCTTTCTGCCCAGTTTTAATGACCTATGAAACCACCACTGTGCTTAGTACACTGAAAACTGAGCAGCTCATCCTTGCCTTGAAGTTGTGTAAAATCAATATTCTGTTTCAATAAACTGCATGGGCCCTTTGCAGCCTTTACATTTTGTAATAAAAAGAAAACATAAAGGGAATAAAAACAGTGCTATTGAACTCCATCAGTATGTCATTAAAGGATGATTCTTCTTATATTCCAAACTATGGATGCAGAGTGTGTGGGACTCACTACTGTGCAAGAGACGACCATTTCGTGGACCGCAAATCAAAAACATTTACAGGAAGATGCCAACACACTGGTCAGTACCACTATGACTCTCTGAAGTGTACATACTGCAGACCCACATCTGCACCTTTGCTTTGGTTATACGTGATGCCAAGCTCAAGTGTTGCTGTTTTAAATGTGCAATTCTGTCATTGCCAAAATGCATGTCTTGTGCTTTTGTTAGTTTTTTTTTTTTTATTATTATTTTGTTTTATTTTGTGTGTCCTTTGGTGTCAGTGTTAAACTGTCCTAGGACTGTAATACCAGCATGTGTGTGTGTGTGTGTGTGTGTGTTTGTTTGTTTCCACATACTGAACCCAAAGTAACTAGTGTATAGGAAAAATAATAAGGCACTTCATCCAAAGAACATCTGAAGTTACTGCTAGCATCAGAAGAAATTCAAGACGATGGTCTGTTTGTCCATTTTAGTCTTTGTTATAATTTGCACCCGTAATGGCAACCCAGTATTCCCAGTATATCATGTATTATATACATCGAGCACATAAAATATAGCGTTAGGATGCAACATTAAAGAAAAGTAAATGGAGGGAGGTTTAATGATGGATTGAATGTATGTAACTAATATTTTATGTATCAGGGGCTGTACATGACAGACTGGAATGTTTAATTGGATGAGACGGATCTTCCTGTTTCCGATGTGTAATAAGAGATTTAAGAGAGTTAAGAGTTTATTCATATGTAGCTAACAAAGGGATGATATCATGATGCAAATAATTATAAACTGTGAAGATTATTTTATTTGAAATCATAGTAGCTTTATTTTCTTACAATATATGTCATATTGTTACACTCCTTTCAGCTGTTTTGTTGTAGCTAAGACAATCGTATATTTTTTTCCTCTCCAACAATTTTCAGTCAAATGTCAAGTGTTTTTCTCATGTATGTGTGCCAAAATGTATTGCAACAGGTTCAACAGAAGCAAATCCATGTACATGCAGTGAATTACAATGGGATGTGTTCAAGGAGTCCATGTTTTTACTTTTTATATCTCTTGATGGCTTTTCGTTCATTGCTCCTGCTGTAACTGAAGTTGTGAAAGCAATATCGTACATATAATCAACTCTTAGGAAAGATATGATCTTTGTCATTGTTGCATATGATGGACACTGGGAACGGTTGTCTTTCTAGGTCTTTACTAATTAGTGGAATAGTCCTGTAGTTCAGTACTACACTTATTACGTATTCACCGAGGACCAGTAAAAACTAGAGGCCATTGTGGATGTTAATGGATCCTTAAAACAAACTTCTTCAGACAAAATAACAACTTGCTCATTGTGTCTTGGCTTTGACTTTTATCTGCTTTGGCTGCTATTAAGACATGCTTACAGACAGCGCGGCTCTGTGCCGTGGTTTTCTTTGATGTCTCTATTACACAAAACTTGCATGCTTTGACTGAATCTGAGGGATTTAGTTTGCTATCCTTATTTCACTTGATTGCAAAATTGTACATTGTACAAAGGATACATATATAGAAATATATCTATTAAACTTATTGTAAATATAAGGGATGTGGTTGACTTTATCATTGGAAAAAAAAAACAATGTCACTTCTGCTACAGTGCAATTGTTCAATGACATGCGTTTGTGTACAGCCAATAAAATGATCATAATTTAACCACTCTCTAGACCGTCATGGTTCTTTTAGATGAAACTGAAAATCCAAGGGCGGATAACCCAACCTGATGTACTTGTACTTTGTATTGTGGTTAATCTCTTTATCAGCCATTTGTAAGCTTCTAAGGACAAAGCAATACCATAACACACCAGCCCTGGGTATGTATTAAAAACCGTATTAAAATTAAAAGACCAGTTCCATTTAGTACAGTAGACAAACAAATGCAACTACCCTCCTTCAAATATCACTGTTTAATTATAGAAAACATAGGTTTCTGTAAATTTAACCTACTGTAGGTAGGTACTGGGTGCCCAGGTATTTGTCATTAGTGGTTCCAATTATTAGTATTGGGGTACATATTGGCCATATAGTAGGCTACTAGAAGAGCACCCTTGTCATAAAATGAAGACAATAACTGGCCCAGCAATCAGTGTCACCATTAAATATTTGGCAAGGTAATCTATTAATACCTGGCACAGTAGCATAACTTGGCCCATAATGTAACAGTGGGTAAGTGAAACTAAACAATAAATAGAATAAACTTTAAACTCAATCTTGTCAGTTGTATAAGAAAGTACCAAGGGCCTGTATCAATACTGTCACAAGTGCCCCGTTTTGTAGGACCTCAAAATCCCAGAATCCCCAGTCTGAAATCACTTCCACTCCCACTCTCACTATCTCTGCCAACTAATCACTCCAGCTCACAGGATTTGTAATTCTAATTCTTTCTGAGCCTTCTGTCTTATCCATTTATGATTTTGACCCTAGTGCTTAGTGTTTTTGACTGTGGCCTTGATTGCCTTTTGGTCTGTTTGCATTGTGTCATTTTTCTTAACAATCCTTAATGTTATTTTGAACCTACACTTACTTACAAGGGTCTCCACACTTGGAGCTGCAGAAAAGAAATAGACACATCAGATCTGAACTCTTTAGCCCCCACAAGCATAGGACTCACCCCCAACTTTCCATCTGAGCCAAGGTGGATACGGATCCAATATCTTCCCAGAGTCTAATTCTTCTGTAATCTCACCATTCATCCTTTAAGAGCCCTCCTTTGTAAGTATGACAGTGATCTAGCCTAATGTCTTGCAATGCTCGTTTTCCCCCCGCAGTTTGGAATAGAGGCAAGGTGATGAAAAATCTTTTACCTTTTTTCCACTCAATTCTGAATGTTTTTGATCACCACCATGAAGGGAGAACCTTTGGTGACCTATTAATTTCAATTTCAAGGCTCACGTCCAGCAGCTGAATATGATCTCGAATTTCATACCCTGGCTCAAATAGTGGATGGAATAAGGCGGCCCTTTTAGGAAAGGACTTTATGCGGCTCTAATAACCAGATTAGCTTACTGTGATGATTTGAATAACTTGCTGACCTTTCCATTCATCTGGATAACCTTCTTCTGGAACAATGCTGGAGAAGCAGTTTGCATCACTCAGCATCTTTGAAGGAACAAACACTCATCTATTGATCACCACATCAAGGAACTGGGGATCCCCATCACGTGTATCTCCTACACTACTGATTCAAGCTCTTGATGAAAGGCCTTTAGGACATTGTACCATCACACATACTAGCCCAAGGCTCCATCTCATTGTTGGAGCCATCCATCAGATAGAAATTCTCCTTTGGTTCTGAAACAAACCTGTTATGCCTTCATCTTAGGCCCTCCTTGGCTGAAAAAAACACAATTCTATTTGTTGGTAAAAACTAGACATTGGGTCATGGTCTGACACTTAAGTCCCAGTTCATGATCATATCTGTTGAAAGCCGTTCCAATCAAGCTCGAGTAGAAATTCTGGTATCTGCAGTAACAAGATCTATTGTTCAGTAAGGATAGATTTCCCAGCTTCCTCCATTGTTCCTATGATTGTGTCATTGAGCTATTAGAGGGCTCCATACCCCTTAGATCTGGGCCTTACCCCCGTCTCCTGTTGAACACAAAGCCATGTAAAATTATATCACCGAAGAGCTAGATTAGACCTTCCCAGTCTTCCATAGCAACCAGTTTCGTTTTCGTAGAGAAAGGAAGGAAGGGGGTTTTGAAGGAAGGGGGTCATGATTATGTTAAATATTACAGTAAGATATCCCTGTCTTTCTTCCTTGTTCTTCCAGTTTCCTCCCACCTCCCAAAGACATGCCAGTAGGAGGACTGGCTAAGATAAATTGCCACTAGGTATGAATGTGTGTGTGCATGATATCCTTTCAACCTTAAACTAACTTAGAGGGACTCAGTACATCAATCAATCACTTCACATGCACAGTCAGTGTAGATAACTGGAAGACAACATTCACAACTAATTCTATCCATTATGAATATTTAGTAATGCCCTATTTGTATTTCAGTCTTTCATTAATGGCATTTTAAGGCACTTTCTTGACCACTTCATAATGGCCTATATTGATGATATTTTGATTTATTCCTCATTCTCAGTCAACAGTCACATTTGATTGAAATGTAAAAGTGTGAATTTTACAGATTTTTCGTGAGTTACATTGTAAGTTTAGTGGGAGTCACCTTGGATGACGACAAAGTATAAACTGTAGAGAATTGCCCAACACCAACCAGTATTAAGGAACATCGTTGCTTTCTTAAGATAATAACATGTTCACTTCTATGTTCTTGCCCCTCAATATACTGATTTGGGTTTATTTTGTTGTTGCTGCTGTGCTTTTGCTTCCTCTGTACTGCATTAGTCATCACTTCATATTGACAGCATTCATCTATCTCTGTGAGCTAATTGCATTTATGGTGAATTTGGAAAAGAAGAAGAGGAGGAGGAGGAGGAGGAGGAGGAGGAGGAATAATACTGTATTCACAAGAGTTTGCCTGGGTATAAATGGCTGAGTTAGCATTTAGTCCATTGCCTTGACAACTTACAAAACACACACACACACACACACACACACACACAATGAATACCATTTGGAATTGGCAGAAATTATTACCTTTCTGTTACCTGCTTTGTAAAGTAAAGAAATGTCTAAAGAAGTGGCGAAATATGCATTCCAACATTGTGGGAACATTGAAGAAAATAGGGGGAAAAACACTCAATTTCTCAGCCTCCTGGACTGCGGAATGACTGTGCATTAAATCTGCAAATAATGACTGCAGCAGGAACAATTAGTTTACTTCAGGGCAACACACAAATTCTCAGAGAGGCTTGCCAAGGCCATGAAACTGGTTTGGGGGTTTTTTGTGCCTTTTCACATTATGACACAGTTACACAATGGCACAAAAGAAAGAGTGTTTGGACAGCACTGGACTGTATTCAAGAACAAAAAAAAAATGCTAGGTGAAATGCTATACTGATTTAAGAATTTTTGAGAAGTCAAAAATATAATATTTTAATGTGTTTTTAAAACCTACAACAATAGTTCTCAAAGTGGGTTTCAAGGGCCATCGGGGTTTTTAAGGCTTGCAGTAGAGTCAGCGATTTTTTTTTTTTAATTAAAACAATATATGCTGTGAACCTGTCGCAAAATAGTGACTATATCTTGGTCTGAAAAGACACTGTTGCAGTCTTCAAAAGTTTATTTTCCTGACAAAATTATACAGTGCAGAGAGCCAATCAAAGTATCAAATGGTTTAGTTGTTATTAAAGTTATTCTCAGAACAGAAAATATTGGTTTCCTTAGGTGACTAGTCAGTTTCAGATTTAAGAATGTGTTTTAATAACTAAAACTCCTGTTTGCAAAGAATTACAACGTTCAAGATTCTACAGCTTGTGGCCATTTAAGTGTAAAAAGCTATCAGGCTATCTGTGGGTCATGTGTGGCATCCGAAGCTAAGACTAAACATTACTAGACCTTTGAAAATGATCTGAATCACTAAAAAGCTTGATAGAGAGATTTTCAAATGTAGCTTGCGTTTAACAGTTACCCCACTGACATCCAAATTTCAAGATGCTTTTTAGTACACTATAAAAAGGGCAAATATCTGAGTGAGTTATTCATGGTTGAGAGGTTCCTCTGCTCCACAAAACTTGGCATGCTATACACACTGTCTCTGGAGCAGACATTGGGCAGGGGGGGGCAATACATGGTCCAGAGTGCTGGGGTGAACCGGTGCAGGAGGACATCTGCCAGCCTGAGCCGCAGGTTACAGCTGGAGCACACGATGTGATTGGGGCAACAAGACTGCATGGGCAGCTGTTTGTGTAAGTGGAGAGGCCTAAGACGGATGGAGGAAGTGCCAGGCTGGGTCAGACCATGTTGCATCGAAGGTCTGTGACTTCTGAGGCGGTCTAATGTCCTTGTCAGCTCCAGCTGAGCCCACCGGACTCTAGCCAACTCTCTCTGCTGCTGCAGACCAAGAATCCGCAGTCTCTGGTGCAACTGAACACTCTCATGTCTTAGAGCGTTGGCCACCCAGCGTTCTGTGGTGCAGAGAAAATCAAGTTTACCATGCTGATTAAGGAGCACTTGCAGAACACTAACCTAATTAACTGTACACTCTTAGAGAAAAGGCTAAATCTAGATCTAGTTTCTCCTTTGGGGGTTTCTTTTTCAGTAGGACCACTTAAGGAAATGAAAAACCCTTATCTATTCAAATAACTCTGAAGGAACCCTTTTCCTAAGTGTACATAATAAGGCATCTAATTTTTGTTGGTAATATAATCTTTTAAAAAGGGTTTCTCCAGGGTTCTTTGTTTTTCCTAGAGTTTCTACTGGGAACCCAATCTTCACTGTTGAATTTCTCTCTTGTATGGTTTTTCATAGAACCTTTAACAGTAATCCCTTAAGGACAAGCCAAAAGACAGTCTTTCTATTCTTTCTTTTCTTTCTTTTTTACAGTGTCCACTCTTAAAAATGAAAGTTCTGTAAGGTGAACCATTTCCATTTCCCAAAAAAACATTACACTGCATTTGTCTTTAGCCTATTTTGTTGGTGCCACAATAAACTGAAAAATTTATTTCCTACCTTTACAAAAATCCTTCCACACGATGTAAACAGTCAAGATATGCAATGATTCTTCATTTTATTGTGAGACCAACAAAATTCTTTAAAGAACCAGAAAATGGTTCTCCTATGGCATTACTGTAAAGGACCTTTACTTTTAAGAGTGTACATTGTACCTCTCATTGTTGTCTTTGGTGTTAGTGCTAAATTATTTCTCTTGGCAGTAATCTTTTGTTTGTTTTTTTTTGCACCAAAAAAACTACCACTAGTGATTCGAAACAGCTTTCCAAAATAAACAGTTGAAAAGCCATAATATTTTATGGCTAAGACTAATCTGTGCTATTAATCAATTTTAAAGTCTGCACTGTAAAAGTACCTTTCTCATTATGTCTCCTGTTCCCTGTAGCCAGAACTGTAAAGCCAGACATGCTTGGTCTAGATGATCCACGATAAATGTCTGCAAAATCAAGCTTATTTGTAATCTAAAAGATCTAAATACTAATGTAAATGCAGTTAGCATCCAATATCAGACTAGTGTTATATCACTTGCAAATAATGCCAAGAAGCGTCATAAAATAGCGGCTATGTATATGGGGCAATTCATTTATTCTATTTTAAGTTGTTCAAAGCAGTTCCCAAAAATGCATGACATTTAGCAAAATGACATTTAGAGACAACAGTTTTAATGTAAGGCTTCAGTTATTGCTGGCAGGGCTCGAGTTTGAGGTTCATGTTGAACAAATGCTACCTTAAAAGAATGCAATAAATGCTGTTTTTTTATGACTTACCTTCAAATAATAATAAAAAAAAATCCTATAATGCCATATGTCAGCTACTAAAAATCTAATATTTCGTGCTAGGAGTCTTCTTGTGTATTCACTAACTTGCAGTTTTTTAAAGTCCTGTGGAGACTGACCACTTTCTCTTCTTTACTTCACAAAAGAGCTTAGCGGTTTTTCATGAGCGTTCACAGAGGAGGGGGCGTCACCACTGCACCATGAATCTCTACTGGACTAGAAACCGTAACCTCTGACAACCGTTGACTAGGGGTGCGAAATACACAGTTGTAAATGACCTAAAAACAATAATAATAATAATAATAATAATAATAATAATAAAAAAGACAGAGAAACAGGAAAATCAGTGAATTTGATTACATTAATAACAACCAACAAAAGAAAGTAGAAATAACTAATAAATAATATTAATTACATTTTTAAAAATTACATTAAAAAATGTTATTTTGAAAAGTTTGTTAATTTAATTCAAATTTAATAATAATAATAATAATAATAATAATAATAATAATAATAATAATAATAAGCAGTAGTAGTAAAAATATAAATAAGCTTTCTGTCTGAGCTTCTCATGAACTTTCTCTTCTCTGCTACTTGGTCAACACCTGAATACACTCTTGGGGAAAAGGTTCCATCTATAACTTTTTAACTTAAGGGTTCTTCGGTTTCCCTTTAAGAAGAGGGAAGTACAGTCCCTTCACCAATCAAAGATCCCAAGCAGATCCATTTTTCTAAGAGTGCACTTTGGAGAAAGGCCACAGCTGAATTAATGATGTCAATGGCACTGAATATAATACTTCCAGATTTTGTACTGTAAAATTTTCTACAGAGTGCAACTGTGGAATAAAATTGTAGTAGAAAAAGAACATGACATGGTGTGCTCTCTGACACAGGAATAAGTGGCAGTTATATGATACAGCGTAATTTAGAAGAGTGTCTAGCTTTCTCCAACAAGGAATACAGTGTGGTCAAGAATTGCTTTCTTCTTGAGATTTTGAGCCTCTCATGCACTTCGATTCCTGCACTGGGTCATCAATAACTGAACAGTGTCTCACACTGGGTCGCCGTTGTGGTGCCAGGTTCATTTTGTGGTTTTGGTGCTTTTGTGGATTTGGAGTCAAGCACTGCCAATAACACAGGATCATTCCAAGGGAAAGTCTTCCTTTATTTATCTTAACTGTTAGCACAAACACAAGTCAGAGCAACAGAGATATTCTTTTACCAGCTCTCTAACAAATGCAGTGCAACACAATCCAAAACTATGAACTCTGTTTCTCCACTGTTTCTCCTGTATAGGGTTGTGGCTACTCCCACACACACTCCCATTCTCACAGGCTCTGGAACTTTCTCAGTCCTACTGTTTGTACGAACAGAACCACAAACTAGCTTTATATTCTAGAAAATGCTTGAATATGCAGTGTGCAGTGTGCAGTGTGCAGCACCACAGCTTCTGCCTTTAGAAAAGGTAAAGCCAAACTTTCCTGTTTGATAGGGTTGCTGCTTTTTGGACCTGCAACCAAAAAACAGTGCAGGTTTCAGAGACAAAACAGCACAGCCGAATGGACTGACTACATGGCACCTTCTAATAGCCGCAGCCTGGATTATCAACTCCACACCTTTTAGAAGAACTTTCAGAGGTGGGTTATAAGCCTGCAGCTACAGTAAATCCCAAATATCACAGAAAGAAACACATCTTCTCAGAACAATCTCTAGCTCACTGGAGACACAAGGCTTTTCTCACAACGGTGTCCCATCAGAGAGACTCAGCACAGACACCTCCATCACCGGCTGGGGGTAGTGTGGTGCCCAGCAGGTATGTGGAGCCCCAGTGCAAGATCAGAACGCATCAACCAGCTGGAACTGAAAATGGTCTCCTATCTGGCACTCAAGTCCCTCTTAGCTGTTCTGAGACACAGCCACATGCTGGTCTGTTTGGACAGGATGTGACAGGCAGATACCAAGGTAGCACAAGACTGGATGGCTTTCTCACCAGGCACAAAAACTCCTCTTATGAAAGCTCTTACCATGACTGCACAAAGGTGCAGCAGATGCACTGTCAAGACCTTGGGTACAAACAGGAGTGACATCTGCAACCAGAAGTGGTGTCCCTGATCTGGGTTTGGCAAGGCGCATGTGGACCACCAATGTGAACCTGCCATGCATTGCTCGTTGTATCTTACAGTTCTATTGGGACTGAACTGTGGCTATTCCATCCTCCTGTATAAACAGAGACTGATCCACTATGTGACAGGCTTCATCCCCATGGCCTGAACACCTGGCCCCTAACGTGACGTACCGCTCTACAAGTAGTGTCTCCTGCTCATGGCTCCAGGAAGTCTGCAATGCTACTACCTGATGTCACCATGCACCTTCTCCAGGCTCTTCGTAGATACCATCGCCCCTCCCAAAAGCGTGTGTGGTGGTCATCTCCAAACAACTTTCCAGTCAGCCCTAAGGTGTGATTCTAATGATAATGTGGCACAAATTATCCAGGTGATTCTCACTGTCCTGACCATTAGGAAGCGTGAAGCACAACAGTAGTTAAGTAATAATCCTGGAGAAACAATTAGCATTTGCAATGTTATTTCTATTCAAATAAACTTTTTAAAGTTAACATATATACTGTGTACTGGTTGGCACTGTAGTCATTGTTCTGTCTTGTGCTGTCTGCACTTGTGCACTTTATGTATAAATTATGTAGTCCCTGTAGTTCTGTGTCGTCTTGTGTAGCACCTTGGTCCAGGAGAAACGTTGTTTCGTTTCACTATGTACTTGTGTATGGCTGAAATGACAAACTCCACTTGAACTTGAACTTGATATTAACCTAAGCAATTCATATTAATAAGGGCAATGTGGCTGGATTTCATTGAAATTTCATGCTAACTTCATGTCAACACATTAACAAATGAGTTATATGAAGAAACTCCAGGGAGCTGCTGCAGTCTGCTTCATAACAAATGTACAGGAAGTAAAAATAAGAGTAAATCACCTCATCCTGTTTGGTGGAACCTTTGTGTACTACTCTGCAATTTTCACCACCTGCATAACTCCACTTTAAAATAAAAAAAAAAAAAACAACTTCCAGGTTTTCATGCACTTCTTTAATATATCAGTTTTTCATATTCACAACAAATACATTAAGCTCTTTCTCCTTTTATATTATACAGTCTTAAATATTTTTACACAGATTTTTTTTTTTTCAGAATTTCATCTATCAAAATCTCTTTTCTTAACCTTTATTTCTTCATTGGAAACATTGTATAACTCATTTCATTGTTTGTTTTAACTCCATGCCTCCTAGCAAACAGACAGTATTTTCTTTGTACAGCTATTTACAAGTGAAAAGGGTCTCCCAAAAGCTTTTATGATGGTTCTCGGTTGAGTTCATTTATACTAGGGCTTTAAGGTGCAGGCAAGGCAAAGGAACAAAAGGACATAATGAGGGAGTCAAACTAAGAAACAAACCAGGATGGAGAAGGAGGGTGTGAGAAGGAAATGAGTTTTAGCAGGCCCTAAACAGGAAAAATTGTGTGCCACAATCAGAGCGCAATCATAACATTCTCATATAAAATAAGGAACTCTTGAAAATAAATACAGCACTCTTAAAAACTTGCCACTTTGTGTATGCCGACTAAAATGAGGATTGACAGTCCATGGCATGTGGGCAAGAAGGAGTCCATTTAAACATCTGAAAATGTATCAGGCCACCAAGCAGGTCATATCCAACAGAATCGGAACGTCCTCGTCGATGCTTTCTGCTTAATGACTTAATACAGAGCACAATGGCTTAATACAGAGGAGCACAATCAAAAAAAAAAAAAGAAAAAAAGAGAAAGAAAAATCCTTCAAAATAAAAATAGGCCATTAGGTACAAGTCCTTATATGGAACTATGTAACAGAGTGCAAGAATCAGGGTAACTGTTGCCTTCAATCAATCTGTGTGAGGATCACTGAGTGGATCTGTAGCTTTACTTGAGACACTGAGAAATGTGTCGTCTCATGCAGTACAAGGGCAGACAGATTTACACCATTCATTCTGTCTTAGATCAGAAATAGCCAACCAAAGGCTTTCATCAAGACAGTGCCACAAATGTTGTTTTTTTTTTTAAATTTAGCTTTGTACCCTTGGCCATATCTCATAATGTGTAGCAACTTTTAAATCCTGTTGTGATTGAGATTGTTTTTTTTTTTTAAGTCATGCTTTAAACGCTATGACAAAATGTTCTGTCCATAGAAAGGCAAATTGCTTGTTTGCATCAATCTGCTTTAGAAAAGTGCAAAGGACACACAGCTTATCATCCATTTACGCAATCACAGAAAACAAACACTTAAAAATAACCCCCTCCGAGAGGTGAAGAGAAAAAAAAAAACAAAAAAACAAAAACACACACAATAAAATTAAAGCTACATAAATAAATCTACATTTGCAGGCCTGCCTGTCCAAGCAAACAAATGAAACAACATAAAAATAACCGTTTTAATTACCAAACACACTGGAATGAAGAAGATGTATCAAACTTCAAATGTTTAGTCTCCAAGGATGGCCTGCCTCCATCGAAGTCTGTAGTCAAAGCCAGGAAGAAAAGACGAAGCGTAGATTTTGCCTGGGGACGTCTGCGAGTGCAACATTTCACACGGCCACCTCACAGTGAGTGTAGCAGCAGCAACAACATACGCATCAGACACGACGCAAAAGATCTACAGTGTGCAACTAAACATGCTGATGGAGAATCAGCAACTGCTATCCATAAACTGATCCTAGATCAGCAGTTTTTTTTTTTTTTTTCATACACGTCCCTTAATTCACCAAAAAAAAGTGAAGCAGCTCGTTTACTTAATGAACATGTGACACCTGAAGGTTTGGTAAAACCTGTAACACAATGTTCCAGACTCTGTTTCTGTGTGACACCGAGATGGAGTTCCTTTCATTTAGCTCACACAAACCATGTATGAACAGGGGAAAAAAATGATGAAGAAAAGAAAACCAGTTCCAGCTGACAATAAAGCTTGTTGCTTCTCACAATAACCTTGTCCTATTAAAACAGAATATTTGCTCGGGCCATACTGGACAGCTCTGAAAATAGTCAGAAGTTTTGTCAATATTTTTGATGATTTAACTTGAAGGAATGTACTGGATGTCTCTAAACTAAACGACATTCAAGTCTTCTGGCTTGAATGCCACCCAATGAGCAATGAGCAGGGCGGGGCACTCTCTAACACAGAATCACACCACTGGTCCTGTGCTGGTCCTGCACTCTGATTGGCCAATGCTAACTTATAACAATGTGAGGAGTGGACAGGGCATCATTAAGTCCTGTCATAATAGCAAGACTTTAATTTCCTTCATTTGTCCTCTTCTTTCATCCAGTGGCCGTCCTCACGTTTCTGAAAGTCAGTGTTGTTTGTATTTTATGCGCTTTTCCTGGTTTTGGGTTGTGATGATTTTTTTTTTTTTTTTTTTTAAATCAGCCGTGATACCCAGCTAAGACTTTTTTTTTTTTTTTTTTTTTAAACTAATTTTTTTTTTAAAATAGTGATTCCTTCAATACCATTGATTTTTGGGTAAAGAAGAAGAAAAACAGCACATTCTCTGAGACTAGGTGGGTTTTTTTTTTCAGTTTTAAGGATGAACTCACTGTAGGAACACAAGACATCTGAAAAAGTGACCAGGGATGAGCGTTTGAGTCAGCAGCACTACTTAAAAGCTGAAAACTCCCCTAAAAGAAGGAAAGGAAAACAGTTCAGTGCTTAGAAGAAACAGAATGATAATGGTAAGTTTTTACTGAATAAACGGTCCAGACGTGTGTGTGTGTGTGTGTGTACCATAGCCTCCAGCCTGAATAGGTGTTTTCGGCGAGGCGCAGGCGTACAGACTGAAGTCTTCTGTCTGGAAGCCAGCGCGGTTGAGGGAAGGTTCTGAGGCGCTGCGGTGGATTTTGGGTAGTGAGCGTGCCAACAGCTCAATAGAGGCTAGGATCTGGGATGAAATAAGATGGACAAAAATGATTACACATACATACATGTGTGTGTACACACACACACACACACACACACACACACACACACACACACACACACACACACACACCAATCAGCCATAACATTGATTATCTTGTTACAAACTACTGACTGTTACAAAACACTGACACTGGAGACTCCTTCCATAAAAATTAAATAAATGTCTCCTTCCAGAAAACCTATCAATTCAAATATTCATACATTTTTCTTATCTATTTATTTATAGTCTTAGATTATGAAGAGTGTTTGCTATAAAAGTCTCTAATTGACACCTTCTGACCAAGCAGATCTGAGAATTCAACAGCGCTGTGTTGCAAGTCCATGTAGTTTATTCATGTCATTCAAGAGCTAGATTCAGTAAAATAACACAAATCTAATATACCCATTAACTAAAAAAAAATCTGATTTTTAAATGATAATGTAAAGTCTCTTGGATGACAGATTTTAGTTAGATAAGATAGTTTTTAAGTCAAATTTGCTAATACAACACTAAAATAATTTTGTCTGTGTAAAACAGACACATTCATGTACTTCAGTAACAAACCAATTTGGTGAGCGTTACATAGTAATGTCATTAAATAAGTTCCATGGCTTTGGATCAATCACAAACTTTTAGCCGCACACCCTGTACTAACACGGCTAGCTAGCTAGCTTAGCTAAAATCTTGATGTTATGGTATATACAGACAGGTTTGTCTACTGCTACAAAAATGAAATCGGTTAGAAAAGGCATATTGTGCCTCAGACTCTGAAATCCCACCCGTGTCTGCACCTGTGACGATTATGAGCTAGTTTAGTAGAAACTGGCTAGCTGACTAGCTACACTGGGTAATGTTAGTGACATTAGGCCATTTGGGGTGTCAGAAGGACACAAGGGCTTTTAAAAATATCAATACAGATTCATAGATTCTGACATTTTTTATGAGGGAAACAGTAAAGAGATGTTCAATGGCCATATCTAGTCATTTCCTGGACAATGAAAAAAAAAAAATTAAACTATTATTTATTCACCATAGATTACCTTAATGGCTTAACATTAAACATTTGGGAACTATTAGGTATTTTAAACAGGTGAGATTTTTGTGGATTAAATAGATGGAACATGGAAAAGCAGTGTTTTGACAACGCCACTGATCTGATGCACTCTGCTGCCATCTTGTGGTAGTCGGTGAAACTGCAGCTAAAACTGGTGTCATGAGCTCCCTGTCGTTCACTCCAATTTATCTTAAGCATCTAACAGACTGGATTATTAACTGATTGTTAACTAATTATTAACTATTAACTTGTTTCACAGGAACAGGAGCTGAAGAAAAATAAACCCGTTCAGTGCTGGGGTTGTCCTGAACTCATACTGACAGAGAGCCACCAGTTTTTCTCATCTAATTTGATAAACAAAATTTGGAAAACTCACTGCAAGGCTCTGCAAGGTTACCTGAGGGAACAGAGGTCGCTCCTCTCTCTTCTTCTTCAAGCAGTCAGCCATGAGTCTCTTCATGGCTTTGGGGCAGTTGCTGCGCACTTTGCTCAGGTCCGGGGAGAGGTAACCTCGGCCCACCATGAAGATGATCTACAGCAGGAGGGACGTATTAAAAAGCAGCACTCAGCAGTGGCTTCAGGTGTACATACTGTATGTATATTGTCCGTTGCACATGCTGGTGTAACAAAGGAAGAAAAAAAAAAGCTAGATTTGCTACAGCATGTAGTATACTTACCTGGTCTCGGTTGTTGATGTTGGAGTAAGGCAACGCCCCCGACATGAGCTCATACAGGACGATACCAAAAGCGTACACATCTGACTGAAAGCTGTATGGGTTCTTATCCTGCAGTCGGATCACCTCAGGAGCCTGACAGAGAATAACATCATCAGCACACCTGCTACAAAATTCTATGCTTCTATGCTTCTTTACACCTAGCTAAAGCGCTAGGGTTCGAAATAAGACTCAATATCAACAATACACACAAATGGTGTGTGTCAGGAAAACGTTGTGAGGAAACCATGACATGAACCTCTTTTTATTGCTAGTGTTCTAACATTTAGAAAAATGTTACTGCATTCATTTCTGTCAGTTTTAATAAAAGAGGCATGATGTCTGAACCTGTCAGTACAGGGGGGAAGGGAAAAAAAAAAAAAAAACCCAGCACTTACCATCCACAGGATTGAGCCTGACAGCTGCTCAAACTGGTGTGATCCACTCCAGCGTGACTTCACTGTAGCCAGACCGAAATCACCAATCTTAACCGTCAGATCCTCATGCAAGAAGATATCTGTTAAGACGTGAGGTTAAGGTTCATCTTTACAAATTCCAAAACACAGATGCCCGTTTCCTCCTGATCACGCAAGTAATTACAGCATACACTGCTTCATGTGCATCAGCTGAAGATTATTTTTGTATAACACGCCCCTATAGTGCTTTATTACCCTATTGCGATATGCCAAAAAATATATATATATTTTTTTATTAATTACAGAATGAAAGGTCATACTTTTTGTCCAACTATAGTTACAATAAAGATGCCTAAAAGATATTAGTTCCAGTTTTCACGTAGCAGATAAACAGTTGTTCCCTGACCAACTTCTTTTCTTGCCATGTTACCATTATGTCAGAAAGAGCAAAGTCCTCTGTCCTGAACACTCTCCTGTGGTGGAAAACTTACTGACTGTCACAAAGCACCAACTCTAGAGAGTTGCTAAATGCTAAATAAACTTTGCCTGGAGCTACTGTCAGAGCTGCCATTACAGAAAACTAATCAGCGTGCTCTAATCAACCAGAATCGAAACGTCAACACTGCTGTGGTGCAATAAGTTTCAGGCCTGCTGTCCAGAAAGGATACTGTTGCTCTTCAGGTCTCTGTGAATAATGGACTTGGCATGTAGATAGCTGGAAAAAAAACAGAATTACAGTTAGAACTGTATAAAGCTCGCTAATATTAATTCACTAATTAATTCACTGTTCAAATTCACTAATATTAGAAGTTATCTGTAATGGATCCGACTGTACATTAGCATTGAGCACGTCAGCCCATTCCAACAACTCACTCCATGCCCTGGGCCGTCTGGCGGGCGATGTCGATTAGTTTGATCATCTCAAACTTGGTCTCGATAATGTGCAAGTGGTGGTAGAGGCTTGAGCCTTCACACCACTGTGTCACGATGGCCAGCTGTGGCTTGGTGGTATAGCCCATGAAGAGCAGAATATTGACATGTCGAGTTTTCCTGAAAGCAAAATGGACAGATAAAAAGACGTATGCATGGTGTGGCAACCACAACCCAAAATACAGGTAATGTCTTTTAACAGATTTTTTTTTTACAGATTGTGTAGAGGAGTCACTGATACATCAGCTAGATGCTAGAAAAAAAAAAAACATGTGAATTTTGTAGAATCTGGTCTCTGCAGACCGCCTTAATGTTATCTGTTGTGGCAAATGGTCAAAAGTCTTGACGGAGTTTGTAAACAATGTCTTTACTTAACTACTTGCTTCCTAAATAAAATATATTATTTTAAATAAAAATCTATTAACATCAGTACACACAAATGCATTTCATTAAATATAACTGTGCTTCATTCAATATGGAATGCATTTGTGAAATGCATTTTGGCTGAAGGTTAAGTGCAATATTCTACAGAGCATGTTATCTTTGAATAATAAAAAAAAAAAAAGGCCTGCGCAAATATTCCTGCTTCCTGATTAAGCAAGGTTGTGGCGCAGATATTTACGTACACTGACATTTGTGCGCTTAGCCAGCATTTCTGATGAAGTACAGAGATGGTGCTACTGCTGGGAGAAAGGATTGCTCTCAATATTATGTTTTAGCATAAACTCACACACCCCATTTGATCCATTCGTCTGCCATTTAACCAATATATTAAAACTGAATTGAATACCTGGCAACCTCAGTTAAGGTGAAATTTGCACCCTGCCTGTGAAAAGCAAAGATCCGTAGCAGGATATGTAACCTGAGCATGTGGTTTGTAGGACAGCCAGTGAATTAAGTATTACTTGTAATTTCTGAGATACTTGCACGCTGCTGCAAACACCGTTTAATGTTCTGTAAGCTTAAATCATGTGTAGATGATAACACACAAAAAGCCTTTTAATCAGTATTTTAAATATATTTAACTACCAGATTATATGATATTAAAAACCTTGAAACAGTGACATCATAACAAGCCTAGTATAATGATCATTCAAACAGAAAAGAGGATGGTTAGGATATTTGCCAATTACTGCTGTGATAATATACTGAGGACAGTGGAGGCTCAGGGTTTAAGCTCCATAACTAGATTATGAGTCACTGCTGGGTCCATGAGCAAGACCCGCAACCCGCACCTGCTCTGCTCCATGCATGAATTATATCTGGGAGAAAAGTGTTACGAAGATCGGGCATTCATTTGGCATGAGAGCAAACAGGCCTTACCTGAGAACCCCTACTTCATTCTTAAAGGCCTGTAGTTGTTGAGGAGTGGGAGCAGTGACATTCAACATCTTGACTGCCACATCACCTGTGGGCAAAAAATTAAAAAAACAAAAACAAAAAACAAAACAAGCTTGAGCAGCAAAATTACAGAACTACACCCCAGAGTCCACATGTACAGTGCACACGAGCTTCACATGAATTTGTCTAGCAGCTGTTCATGAGGAAAGGCTCCAATTTTGGGTTATTGTTGTCACCAAGTATATTAATTCAGGTTTACTTTTTTTTGTTATGGAAGAGTGTTAATTACCGCACTTAGATTTACAAATGACATCTCAGGTATAACACATCTCAAATAAATCTCTACCTGCTTCACCAGAATGTTTAAGAGGTAAAAGGGGATATCTAACAGTTACTGCACGACAACAGAGGTCAGCTTTCGCTTCATTCATCTTTACACTGGTCAGGTTGGGGGTGGATCCCAGGAACACTGAGTGTGAGGCGGGACCCTGGATGGGACCAGTCCATCACAGGGCACCATGCGCGCGCGCACACACACACATTCATTCACACTTACAGGCAATTTAGCATAGCCAAACCATCTACTAACATGTTTTTGGGAAGACACCCAAGCGGGCATGAGGGAACATCCGAAACTCCACACGCCAGTAACCCGACCTGAGAGCTGGACTGGGGACCCTGAAGCTGTGAGGTGTGAACGCTACCTGCTGCACCACTGTACTATCACTTCACTCATCATGTATTGGTTTATGCAAATATAGCTCCAATACAGAAGTTTTTTTTTTTTTTAAACACATACCATGCCACTTTCCCTTGTAGACAGTTCCAAAAGATCCAGATCCTATCCGCTGGCCCAGAGTGATCTGGCCCTCTGGAATCTCCCAGTCATCACTGGAGTCCCGTCGGCCCAATGTTTTCTACCACACATCACCGCAATCCAAGAAATTAATTACAAAATACAGTCCAAAAGCATCGGGGTTCAGCTCTATACAACCTCCACATAACCTGCCAAGATCAGACTGATCCCGGTTTAGGTGGATGTGTGATCACAGCAGCATCTCCTCACCATTTTATTGCGGTCCTCAGATGAGGATGACGACTTGCGCTCCCGCTGTTGGCACGGCGACTTCTGTGGCACCTTCACGTTGGTCAGGGAACCAGGTAGGGAGGCAGGGGGCGTAGCCGAGAGTCCAGTGGTGGAGCCTGAAATGTGGTTATGTTAATGAGAAACAACAAAGAGTGAGAGGAAGCCTGAGAGAATGTAAGTGTGAGAGACATACCTGCAAATGTTAAAGTGTGTGTGGAGTACAGTTAATGAGATGTGGGGCGTAATACAGCAGCTACTCGCCTATTCCGCAAAAACAGTCTAAATAGAAACAATATGCTCCACAGCCAATCCACATTCAACACTAGTTATTATGGTAGGACTGATGTCTGTCTAGGCTAGAGGTGTCCAATCTTATCCACTACTGACCAGTGTGGCTTTCATTCTAGCCAACTAGGAGCCACATCTAAGCCTCCAAATGACTATTAGGTCTGTCTCTAATTTGGGGGGTTGAAATTAAAACCCACAGACACACCACCCTTCGAGAATAAAATCGATAATCCCAGGTTAGACCTTGACTTTTCAGAATTGTGGGATGCACTTTTCACGAGTGGTAAATACTCGAATACCTCTAACATCCACAGCACGGCCTTGCTGCTTTAAAAAAAGTTCAAAATACAATTTGAATGGGACAAGTGTAGAAGACGGGAGGTCTGTGTTCAGCATCTCCTCAAGCAGTAGGCTGTATGGGGAAGATACACACACAGGATCACTGGCCCCACATGCCAGATATTATGCTTTAGCTAACAAACCACGCTGTGTTCATCCTGTGCTCTTAGTTGAACTATCTGAAGCGATTCGTGCAGAGATGGAACAAAGATGCAAGATGAGTTAAAACTGTTCAGTGTGTATGTGGGTGTGAGTGTGTGGGTGTTGTGAAACTCATACCTCCATCAGACCTCTGTAAACCTTGATCACGAATCAAGTCCTAAAACAGGAAGTGAAAATGAACATATTGGACTATATTAACACAACTTGAAAAAAAATTATAATAATAATAAAAAAAAAAAACCTGTATTTTTACTGACATCAATGTTGACTGGTTCGATTGTGTTGATATGGACGTTGGGGGCTGAGGAAGAGCGGTCTCTCTGGCCAAACTGATTACGGTGGTCTTCCTCCCCTGGCCGGAAACTTTGCGGTATGGGAATGGATTTGGACGGGGACACAGTTGGATGGCACAGCGACCTGGAGGAAACAGACACAACGTGTGTGATAACTGTGATATCTTAATTATGATCGCTGATTATCATCACACCTCATGCAAAACAACTAGTCTTACCCCGTGGAGTCAGACGGTGGGATAGATGGACAGACCTCTGACACTGGGGTGGTGCCCTCTGATGACACCTCCTCCTGGGTGATTGGGTGGTGCACCAGAAACTTGGACGTCAATAATAAACTAGAGAGAGAGAAAGGGAACAAAACCTGTTACACAACACTAACAACTCTACACTCAGTACAGTCAGTTCCTGTCCAATAGTCCCTTTTGGAATTTTATCATCAGCCTGCACTGAAAGAATGACAAGCTTCAGTCCCACTATGTTTCCCATGAGCACTCACTCCAGCTGGTCGTAGTTGACACACATGAGCGGCACCTCAGTGCTGCAGCGCTGGTGGAATTTGTAGCCACACGTCTGGCACCGGAAGCCCTGGAAAAGCAGCTTCCGGCAGAAATCGCAGAAGGCCAAAGTGAAGAAAGTCTTCCTCACCTGCCAAGAGCAGCATAAGGTTAGGGTTCAGGAGTGTAATCATTTTAATAAAAAAAACAAAAAAAAAAACAAAAACCACACACTCTTAAAAGTAGTAGAAACTTGGTGCGTTAGTCCTATGACTACTCATTTTTTGTCTCGGAGTAGTTCCCAAACCTATGACCATGAGACAGTCACCTCAGGAGAAACCATACTACCACGAATGAAGCTTTAGAAACTGCTCTGCTACATCTGTCTTAGAAAACATGCAGTTGTGCAGCAGATAAAGCAGGAACTTTTAATACATGTGTGTTTTGTGGAACATGCCTTCTCCAGATTGCACAAAATTACAAAATTCATTTGCTTTCCTTTAGATGTTTGCCAACTATAAATTCAACATCTATTCAACTAAAATTGTAAAAGGTCCAGTTACCTAAAATTCCTTGCTTACAAAGGTCCAGATAAGCAAACAATATGGTAAATGGAGAAAAATAGTTACCTTTCGATGCTGAACCATTTATGTTATGGCTATAAATATGACTATGTGAAGTGGTTATGTTTTGGTGCGATGCTCCATGTTACCACTTTTGACCAGTGCCATGGAATTTTAACAGATGAGACATGTTCCTCCTTGTTTCAGGTTTTAATCACAACACCTACTTCTCTCTCTATTTATCTTTAAACAGTCTGTTTTCATCATCACCTCTGCTTTTGAACAAACCATATCGTCAGCTCACTAATCAAAATAAGGTCTGTGTAATCTGTGTAAAATTATCCCTTTCTGACAGTTTCTACGCCTGTAGCAAGTCTTTGGTCCGATGAGCTGCCTTCAGCTAAATAATTTGCATAAATGCATGTGTTTGGATAAACCCCAACAGAGGACTTGCTACAGAAGCCATGTTGGTTCATGTTCAGAAAAACAGAGTCACTCAACTGTGGTTAGCTTTTTGTATACGTTCATTAGCTCTGCTACAGAAGAGTTTGGTTTAGGCCACTGAAATACTTTGCTGGGTCTGTTTAAAAAAATATATTCTCAGTTCAACGGAAATGAAATGAAATATATTCTCAAACTAATTTACAAAGTTTCACACATGAAATTTATATACAGTATGTTGTATATTTGACAAGCACACACAATACCTTTTCATTTTTTTTTATTTTTAAAGAAGAAGAGACATCCATCCCAGGGATGCACAATTAATCAGGTTTTGAATCAGGATCACATTTTTTCAAATAATTAAACATAATCAACTGTGATATTGGTGATACTGATCTCTGCAAAAAAAAAAAAATTAGCTGGCTGGGTAAAATTAGATGTCTGTTTTAAAGTGCATTAAGTTACAGCCTTCCTTTTATGGAGCTTAATTATCTGTCCATTTAAGCTAGACCCATCACACCCAGGATTCCCCACCAGTGGTAACACGTTCATGCATTTATTCTGAGCCTAACATTGCTAATGTTTAGTATTTAAAATATTACATTCAACTACTATAACCAGTAGGTGAGATGTTTTAAAACATCTGCGGAAGATTATGTGCAAGTGTTTATATGGTGCACGTATTGCTTCATGTCACAAAACACAAACACTGCCGTGGTCACGGTGAGCTGCACGTGCGACCCACAGTCTACCAGGATATACCGCTATACTAAATAAATAATACACAAATAGGAAAACAAATGATGAATGATTCTCATTTTGCTGAAATGTTGTACTTTCTTCAATACAATATCGGAACAATTTCATGATACTCACAAAATTATGGGTTGTCAGGGGAACATTCTCTAAAACCTCAACGTGAAGCTCCTCCCCAGTTAACCAAGAAATGTCTGTATCCCAGCCAATGGGCTTCTTCTCTCTGATGAGGGCAAAGAAGGGTTATGGGTAACTCCTTGTCACCTTGGCTAGAGTGGTGAAAATGAGTCATTTGCAAAACTATTAAATACCATGCTGTATATTAGCACTCCACCCCGATTAACTCTGTGTCTAATGTAAAGTCAAACCACATTGGCAAGTTTGACGGCTTAGGTTGTACATTATATGCATTATATTATATGTATTGTTTTTGCTGGTACATGTTGTGACCTAGCATAATGCTCATTATATACACCAATCAGCCATAACATGAAATGTGAATAACACTGACATAACATCGTTACAATGGCACCTCTCAAGGGGTGGGATATATTAGACAGCAAGTGAACAGTCAGTTCTCAAAGTTGATGTGTTGGAAGCAGGAAAAATGGGCAAGCGTAAGGATCTGAGAGACTTTGACAAGGGCCAAACTGTGATGGCTGGACGACTGGGTCAGAGCATCTCCAAAACAGCAGGTCTTGTGGGGTGTTCCCGGTATGCAGTGGTTAGTACCTACCAAAAGAGGTTCAAGGAAGGACAACCGGTGACAGGGTCATGGCCCCCAAGGCTCACTGATGCACATAGGGAGCGAAGGCTAGTCCATCTGGTCCGATCCCACAGAAGAGCAACTGTAGCACAAACTGCTGAAAAAGTGAATGCTGGCTCTGATAGAAAGGTGTCAGACATACAGTGTATTGCAGCTTGCTGCATATGGGGCTGCGTAGCTGCAGACTGGTCAGAGCGCCCATGCTGACCCCTGTACACCACTGAAAGCACCCACAATGGACACGTGAGCATCAGAACTAGACCATGGAGCAATGGAAGAAGGTGGCCTGGTCTTATGAATTACATTTTCTTTTACATCATGTGGAAGGCCGAGTGCGTGTGTCGTTTATCTGGGGAAGAGACAGCACCAGGATGCACTATGGGAAGAAGGCAAGCTGACAGAGGCAGTGTGATGCTCTGGACAATGTTCTGCTGGGAAACACTGGGTCCTGACATTCATGTGGATGTTACTTTGACACGTACCACCTACCTAAACATTGTTGCAGACCAAGTACACCTCTTCATGGCAA
>CM075020.1:18231416-18254604 GCA_037576675.1 Pangasius sanitwongsei | reverse complement strand
ACATAGAAATAGATAGAGACAGACAGACATATATATATATATAGACACACAAACATATATATATATATATATATATATATATATATATATATATATATATATATATATATAAAAAGATAATGTGATGCTCTGTGCATTTACCCATCCTGAATCCTGTAGACAGCACAGCATTCTGGGATCAGACCTCGCATCATCAGAGCCTTCTTTAATGAGTCCCTTACGGTCATCCCACAACGTGCTGGAACCTAAACACACACAAGAAATCACAAGATCAGGAATTTTCTCAAAACCTTTTTAAGTCTCAGTTTCTCTGCTCTAACCCAAAAGAGTCATGCGGAGAAGCTCCTCCAAATAAAAGAGGTCACCTACATTTGCTCAGTGACTGTGGACTCACACTGCTCTACAATCTGGTAGAAGAAAATTAATCCACAAAGCTCCTATTCCTTGATTCTTGATTACACAGGGGTGGACACATCATTATCGTTAGACTTATTAATATATCTAGTAAAACTGTTCCACCGTCAACCAGATCGCACCTCTGAAAATGTGTGTGGTACAGCAGGTGGTGGGACACAGAATCATGAGTTACAGTTACAGCATCAAGGTCTGTGAACATTATTTCATTTAAACATACACACCAAATGAAAATTTTCATTTTGGAAAAGTCAATAGGGAGTACATTCTTTTCTTTATCTGGCTTCCACTGGGGTACTACGACTAAAAATTATCAGCCCAAAAATGTTATGAAATCTGCTTGGCCCAGTTGCCTGAGCTACTGATTTGTCCACCTTACCACATCCCAGACTTACTGCTATGACACGAGCATAAAACATACTTCAGGTCTAACAAAGCAAATATTTTTTGGATTTTTCCCCCCATTTTGGTTTTGTCATTTCCCACCCACTAACTCTGCCCTCACACTCAACAGCTACCAGCCGGAGAGGATGGGGCAAACATGTACTTCCTCAGAGACATGCAAAGCCAACCTCCACAGTGTCACTCTGATTGACAAGGATGAGAGAGAGAGCGTATACCATCCCTCCCACCCTGAGAACACAGCCAATTTTGCTCTCTTGACTCCTGGCTATGGCATCGTCAGGATTTGAACTCGCAACCTCTTGGCAATGGAGTGAACACTTTTTCTGCCCCATTGAGCAATTTTTAAACTCCAGTTAGCAGAATCAGTTACTGAGCAGCTAAAAACTCACCACCGTCCTCTGTTTATTGGGCAGAAAGACTCTGACGATGGGTTTCTGGGGCGAACGTGGGTTCGTGCGGGTGGCGTCCGTCGGGGTCTGCAATACCGCCAAGGTGTTGGGGGTTGCAGCAACACTCTGGGTCACCCCCAACCTGACCTCCAGCGGTGCTGGAGTGGGGGAGGAGCAGAACTCTGTGCCATTCCCAATGGCCTCCAGCAGCTGCTGCTCCCTCTGCTGTAAAGCATCGAGTTTACTGGTGTACTCTTCGTAAGCCTGGGAGAAAGAAGGAACACATCAGCACCTTGAATTCCACCAGTAAAAGTGTACAAAATGCATCACGATTCAAAGTGAGTTCAATGGAAAAATATGATGCTGTTCCTCATAAAAAAGCTTAAAAATTGCAGGAGATGTTCTGAGTGTATGGCTAACTACTGTATGTTGATCAGAGATTTTAAAGTACAGGTCTTACACAAGACAAATTACTGCTCTGGCAGTAATGAATATCTCTAAGCCGTCTAAGCCTCCTGTGACGTAACTTTTTTTTTTTTTTCATATCCAGTCAACTCACCTCCAGGTATATGGATGGAGGGTTGTGTTCACCACCAAACTTGTCCAGAAGTGCCTCTATGTGCTCTTGAGTCAGCTTAATCATCTGTTTGATATTCCATATCTGCAAAAATGAGAAACCAGGTTTCTAAGCATTTTTATGGATTCTATTGCGTTTGCTTTGTGTCAAGTCTTCCAAACTATAAACCACACACTTCATCATGGTTTAAAAGCTGATATTGGCCCTACACAGAGGAAACATGGCCCTGGCGATTAGTTTAGTGCTGCAGGAACTTCCAGAATCCCCAGCCAAGTGGGAGCTGAGCTCTGAAACTTGGAATCTAACAAGACAACAGCAGCTCTGCAGTGGAGACAGGGCTGTCAAAGGGAGCAGTTTAGGGACCAGTCAGTCACAAGAGACAGCTGGCATGCCCTAAATGAACTGCTCATACTATACAATCATATATACTGCTTCTGTGATCATGATTTAATAAAAACAAGTATATGGATGTCTTCAGCTATAATGTTAAATACAATGCAATGACCGAATATAACTGGGAAAACAACTACATTATCAACTTTATATGACTGAATATAAAAATGGTTACGTTTGGGATGACAAGGTTCCTGAGTCTAGAGAAGCCAACTTTAAAAAAAAAAAAAAAATAAATAAATAAATTACGATGGTGCGTTTTAATGATTGAATTAATCCTGCTTACCAGCACTAAATAATAAATAATTTAATACAACTGTGCATTCATCACATCCAGTTAACGACTCTCTGCATGCTGAGGCAACAATTACAAGACAAAAATTTGGCAGCAAGTAAAAGCCAAATATCAGCTCAGAGAAAGCACTCTTAAAACATGACAGTGCTTTACAAGTAAAACACTTTAGCAGAGGCTGGGCCTAATGAACCAGCCTGTCTAAAGACTGTAAGCTAGACTCAGCCTAGCTTTGTTTATTCAACATGTAATACTTTTGATTAAAAGCCAGTTTCGTCTCACATTCTTACCGTTGTCCTGTTCAAGTCAGTACTTGATCACAATCTGTCTAGATGAACTGGCTCTGTCAAATCACGAATATAAAACGCCATCCTGTTTCTTCTAAGCGAATCTTAAACCTGACTGTAATGGTCACCTTTATTTACACCGCATTATATGACTATAAAAAAAAAAGTCTTTCTTTTGACAGCAGACCACACAAGCTGAGCAGCAAGAGCGATATTGCGAAAGCAGTTGTGACCAAATCCACTTGCACTATTTGCAAACACGTGAGAGAATCAAGCAAAACCCGGGCGAGCTGGGCCATAAAAATAGGCAACAAAAAGCACAGACTAAATTAAGTCCTGGCGTACTTCCATACAAGTTAATTAGATTATCAGGACTATTTTGTGACAAGACGGTATCTGACAGTTGAGTTCCCACAAACACATCCACAAAAAAGGAAACACTTATAACAGATCCTAAAATATTGCACATTGCTACTCAAGTAATGCATCATTGAGAAATGCAATATTGCACATAGTCCTTGTTTGAGCAAATCAGCTTGAGGCATGAGCTGTCTTAACAGAACAATACACCCTGAATCACTTGCAAAATTAATCTTTATATTTAACATGGGATCATCAGTGGTGTCCAAGATCTTCTTTTTTTTTTACTTTTCCTACATGACCAACAATGCTGTTTGACTACCTGCTGATAGTGGCGCTGCAGGATTTAGTCCTTGCTCCATCTCTACATAAAGCCAGTGATGCAGCAGAGCTTTATTCCTTCCAGCTCTCTCACCTCATCATCTGTTCATTCTGCTCAAACAGATGAGGTTCCAAAACCGTCAACTTTCATGTTAATACTAACTATTCGCCGACGTCATCATCTTGTCGATCGCTAACTAGCCGAGGCAGGTCTCAGTGCCACTTCGTCTGCGGTGCATTCTGGATCTTCGAGTCCAGCGTTAGCCGTCTCCACTACTTCTACACTGCATTTCTCACTAATAAGACACTGAATGCCACAGGAAAATGATGAGTGAGAAAAGCAGCTCTTGCTTTCCTGTCTTTAGGAGCGAACACAAAACCTGACCGTTATCACTCATGTTTGGGATCACAGAATTTGTTTTTCCTGTTAAACACCACTGTAACTGCACAACACAATACCACTAGCTTCTCCCAGGAATAACAAAAATTACAGCAGCAACCAACACATCAACACCAGAACTGCTACACAAACACTTCGATATAAACATACTTCACATGTTCCAGAGTGGACATTTCCTCCAACAATGTTAACAAGAACACTGCACTAGTAGCATGTGTGTGTACCAGCAGATACAAAACTGATACACACACAGGCACCTGTAATGATGTAGCGCACACACACACACACACACTCTTACTTCATGGCAAATGAAGGCCAGCACTGGCTACAAATGATTATTTTCCTGCAAGCAGCACTAGCTAAATATTAAGGGTCTGGAATAAACATGTTTAAAACAGTCCCTGAAACAGAAGGAACACTTTATGAAGCTACACAAGTCAGGAACTGGGCTTCTGGCCGCAGAGCTTGAGGACAGGCTGCAGTTTTGAGCAGTTCACGGCGGAGAGAGCTGCCTCACATACCGCTTTAACTAGGAGGATGTGTTTCGGTGGATCTCGAGCGCTAGCACTGATGCTAACAAGCACAGCTACAGCTGCAGTGGACTCACGGAGAAAATAACGCGCGTGCAGGCGGGTTATAGGCGGCCAGGCCCCTGGCACAACCCCGGGCTCGCGCAACTGCCGCCAGACAACACGGAGAACCTGTCTACAGCTGGAGAACATCTCCACAGCTACAATGATGTACCTGGCCGGCTCCACACACACGCGCGCGCGCGCACACACACACACACACACACACACACACAATGACCCGTACGCGTGCGACAACAAATTTTAATCAAACCGTGTGTGTGTGTGTAAGAGAGAGAGAGGGAGAGAGAGAGAGAGAGAGAGAGGGGGAGAGAGAGAGAGAATGTATATATGTGCATCATCTAGCCCCCCTCCTGTGCTCCACATCCCCCGCGATCCATATTAGAGCCGGTGTTTCCTGAAGGTCTCCTCCATCCAGGCAGCTCTCCCCCTCCTCAAAGCGCTCCTACCTCCTCGGGAATGTCGTGGCGATGCTCGGCCTCAGAGGACGCGGAACACGCCGTGCACACCGAGCTGAACCCCGCGCTCAGCGCCTCCAGCCCCGGCCTCGGCCCCAGCCCCGGCCCCGGCTCCCGCTCCGCGTCGTGCGCCATCGGTTCTCCGTTAAAGACGGCCGGTGGGGACTCGGCGCTGCTCAACGCCGCCATTTTAAACTACGAGACACCGAGTGGGGAGAGGTATAAAAAAAAAAAAAAAAAAAAAAAAAAAAAAGAGAGGAGGCGAAGGAGAGAGTGAGTCGGGAGGGGGAGACAGTGTCAAGAAAAGAGAAGTGACGCTGGAAAACGGGCCGATTTTACCCCTTAATATAACCAGCTACAGCACTTCCACTTACATTACAGACTGAGGAAGTGCTCTGAGATAGAGACATACAGTGCAGTGTGATAACACAACTAAAGCCTGGCTACAGGAACCCTCCCGGAAGTTTGTACACACACATACACACACAAAATTATATATAGTGGGTAAAAGGAACTATTTGTGATCATTCCTTGTCGCTTGTGACAGGAGCGTAAGCGTAACCCTGGGTTCTGAAGTTCCCACAAGGTTTCAGGGACAGCACTGACTCTGTTAAACAACCTGGAACATTCACAGAAAGCTGCCAAATGTTTCTCCCAAAAAAACAAATAAATAACCAAAGGAGACCCAGATGCTATTTTTGTTAGCCACAACAGAACATTCCCAGAACACTGTAAAATGGTTCTCAGTTAAAACTAAAAAGCGAAGCCAGATGCTATTTTTTAAACCCACAGTAGAATGATCGCAGAATGGTGTGAAATGGTTCCCAAACAAATAACTGAAAGGGAACCAGATGCTATTATTTCTTAATAAAATTACAGTGTTTACAAAACACTGAGAAATGATTGTCAAAAAACTGAATAACCAAAGGGGAACCAGATGCTTTTTTTTTTATAACCAAAATAGAACTTTCCCAGAACTTTGTGAAATAGTTCTTTTAAAAAAAATAATAACAAAAGGGGAACCAGACGCTACCTTTTGGTAACCAAATTAGATTATCCCCAGAACATTGTGGGGAAAAAAACAAAACAACGGGCAGACCAAGTGCTATTTTTGGTGAAACAACATAGAACGTTTCCAAAAATAACCGAAGAGGGGATCTGTTGAATTCTCTAATCTGGTTGGCCAGAAGGTGTTGATTAAATTCCTGTTTCAGCATGGCTTGTGGCACCACGGCTAGTGCTCCCATCTCACACCTGGGGTTCAGTCCTGTGCTTGGGTTACTGTCTGTATGAAGTTTCACATGTTCCTGTCCTCAAGGGTTTCCTCCCACCTCCCAGAAACATGCCAGTAGGCGGGGTAGCTAAGGTAAGTTTCCTGTATTTGGGAATGTGTGTGTGCATAGTGCTCTAAGATGGATTGGTGTTCCATCCAGGCTGTATTCTTGCCTCATGCCCACTGTTCCCAGGATAGGCTCCAGATCCACCGTGACCCTGACCAGGATAAAATAGTTACTGAAAGTGAGTCAGGGAGAGCTGACTTCGTTCCAGCTGTGAGGTTTATATTAAGGCACTTATTCTAATATGTCATCATTTCTACAGTAACAATGTACACAGGGACTTATATGGCAGACGCACCGACTAAACACACTTTAAAATGGGTGCAATGTGTTGCATGGTGAATTTTTTACGTGAGGAGATGTTTATTTAACATATTTGGAAAGACTCCACTGTCAGTATTTGTAAGAGTCATGGGTAAAGCTTTCTGACACAGGAAACTCTTCAGGACAGAGGGCTTGCTGGGTTCTCAGTAACAGGACAAAATGCATTTTTCATCTTATTAATTCAAGAAGAGAGGCTGGTGAGGGAACAACTGTTTATAGCTGTTATATCAAGTAACAGGAAGTAGCTTGTTTTCACAGATTTCCCTCAAAATAAAATGACGTGTTGTTTTTTAATGAATAAAAAATTCTGCTGTGCAATAGGAGGAACACAACACGTTATGACATGTAGTTATTGGAAAATTAGCAATTCAGGGTGGTCCCCATCATTGATTATTTTCCTATTATCACCCAGCACAAACGTTTTGTTCCTTATTTAACAAGAGAGAGAAACCAGGTTGGATCAGTGATGTATTATCATCTGCTTAATTACAGTGCAGGACTGTAACAGAGGGTGTAAGTGAATACATTTTGAATAAAATTTTATTTGTATAGTGCTTTTAACACTTAAATTTCCATAAAGCTGCAAAGTAATATTTAACATTTAATGCTGTTTTATAGCTTACTTTACAATAATTTGACAATATTGCAACAGTGACGGTATGTATCGTCTTCTTTTCTTTTCTTTTTTTTTTTTTTTACCTAGATGTAATTTTCCCACTCCATATTTTTGGTTTTCAAACCTCAGTGCTGATATACTTCTTTCTGTCAGATTGTCATGTTCATATAGGTGTGAAGGAGTGCAGGGGTGCTACCTGAGGTCCTTAATGCAACAGTGATTTTCCCAGCAGACATCACATCACTCACCACCACCATGGAAATCAGTGGAAAAGTCCCACTGGAAAAGTCCCAAATCAGAGGCCAAGAGTCACATCTTCCAAATTTACAGAGATGTCCATTGTCAGAATGCAGTAAAACAATTAGAGGAAAGGATCCACAAGCGGGACGTGTCAGATAACACTGGTGACAGTTGCCATTCAGGAGTATTGCTGACAAATAATTGTTACTTTTTTGACCCTGTAGATTTGTCATACACCCTCTGTTTAGAGGTGTCACCTGATGGCATTGTGTTTGACCCAACTGTCAGAACTTTGTCAAGTGCACAATCTCCAAAATTTGTATACATCAACATTAAAATTCAGGGCAGCACTATGAGGCTCAAATCGCAGGTCTGAGATCAGTTGATTTTGTGCTGCTTGCAGAAGATTACATTGTGATTCAAAGTTTATATAAAGACAGTGGTGTAGCAAAAACTACTAGAAAGACAGGAGTCTATTTCTTATATATAAAAATGTAAATGCTTTGAGTGAGTTCCTAGTATCAAGTCAGCATGTAAGCTACTGTATATGCAGAAGACACAACTGTTGTGGGTCTCCTTTCAAACAATACCTACAAAAGTGAAGACACGGTAACATAACATAACAGCTGTGAACGTAATGGTGCCAAGATGGTTGAAATGCAGGTTGACTTCCGCAAGCATCCCTCCACCCACAAGCT
The DNA here is from genome assembly GCA_037576675.1 of Pangasius sanitwongsei. NCBI lineage: Eukaryota > Metazoa > Chordata > Actinopteri > Siluriformes > Pangasiidae > Pangasius > Pangasius sanitwongsei. Next base: position 18,246,503 of record CM075020.1, on the reverse strand, counting down.
CCTGACAAGCACTGGCTTAGTTGTGTTCAAGGTTGAGTCTTTCAGATTCTTGGTGACCAGCATCACCAACTCACTGAAATGGGTCAACAACATAACCACCATCCTGAAGAAAGCGCAGCAAAGACTGTTCTTCCAACCCCAGATCAGGAAGCCCAGTATCTCAACCCATCCTGAAAAGATTCTACTCAGCCCTCATAGAGGGTTTTGCTCACCACCTTCATCACAGTCTGGTTACCCTCTGCCTCTTCTATCTCCAAGACCAGACTGCAGTGAATGGTCCACTTGTCTGAGATCATCATTGGCTGTGAACTCACCAAAATGAGGGACCTGTACACCATCAGGGCAAAGAGAAGATCTGGGAAAATTGCTGCTGACCCCAAACATCCAGGCAACCACTTCTTTGTCAAACTGTCACTCTAGAGTTCATCATAAATTTGAACTTGGTGATGAAGTCATGGTAAAGAATTAACACCATGAGGGTCCGTGGTCTGCTAACAGGGTAAGACCATACAGTGATTGACAAATGTGGAGACTCAGTTTATAAGATCTCTCACAAGACTAAAAACAGACAGTAATTCTTTCTGTTTGTGTTTTTTTAGTGTCCCCTAACCAAAAGAAATAAAGATGTGGAGATGGATTATGCTAACAGCCCTCATGACAGCAGTAAAGATGCAAGAGTGCCCGGAGCAACAACCAGCTCCTTCATCAGGTGTGGTGACGAGACCCTATGATTCTAATCAACAACATCCAAAGGATCTATGTCCCAGTCCTAGTGAGTCTGATGGTGTGGTCTCCAGACATGGATGAACAGTGCCGGGGAGAGAGTGTGACAAGAATGAATAAGGACCTCTTAACGACAGCATTCCTGAGGTCTCACATTGCTGTAGCAACCAGCTCATCCACAAAGAAGATCTGCATGTAAATCATCCCAAGGAAACCCCCTTCAGGCGGAAGTTATTAGGGTTTATGGAGAGTGTACTTGGAGCTGCCAGGACGGGTCTGGGAATATCTAATTGGATTAGTGCACAAGAAGTCCGTAAGAATGAACTCAAGCTTAAGGCCCTACTGGGCCCTATAACAGATGCTTATCTACAAGAGGGACTCTGGGAAGACGAGGAGACTGTACAGGATGTTTACACCATCTGGCATGTCATCACTCATCAAACAAGAAGGCCATCAACAATATGCAAAAAGATGCATATTTTGCAGTTTGCCTCAATTAAATACCAAGAAATTTCATGCATTTTAAAGGTAGTATGAGCTGGAAAGGTACAGCTAATCTCTTCACAGAGGAGGTTATCATGACATGGTTTGGACTGAAAGATTGCTTTAACTCCACTTCAGATAACCTCAGGGTAAGCGTAAATTACCCATACCATACAGTTACATACTACAAATGGCTAGGATTTCATCACATCCTATTCCAGCTGGGTTTTACAGCCCTTTGGATTATGACCCTTTAATGGAAAGTATACATCTGCCTTACTCCCCTCGAGGGGGGAACAAAATTCCACCAGTCTAGATCTTGAGGTGGTGGAATGAGGCTGTGATTAACACCCCTAAAGACACTTCATGGGCTTGTGCTGCTGGGAATAGCTATGACAGATTTGGGTGTTTTATGAGACAGATGTATGCTATGCTTTTGACCATTTCATTACCAGTTTCTCAGAAAGAACAAGGGTTTGAAAAGATTTTAAGAGTGGACAATCTAGGAGAATTGCAGGAGATTGTGCTTAAGGAAAGGAAGGACCTACCCAGGTTTGTCACACGGTTATCATCAGGAGAATGGCGAGGCATAGACACAGAGTGCTGTGACAAAACCCCATTTGGTTTCATCTGTGAGTGTGACACTCTGGGAAAGCAACCATTGTGTGAAATCAACCTAAATCATATCCACAATAATTTCAATAGGGTAATAGTTTTAGACAAGAAAAGATGCATCACTACAACCCTGGATCACTTCCCCATCCTTGTCAATGGTAGCCAGACACTTTGCCCGATCAATGCTACCTCACTTTGTATGAGAGCAACATGATCTGTAGGAAATTATTATTTTCCATATGTAAATGTTACCCAAGAGACGATCTCATTCAATCCAGAGGAACAGCTAGGTTTTGTGGGAAATATCCCAGAATTTGATTTTGAGTTACCAAAACTAAACAATATGCTAATGTCATAGATGCAAAGATGGTCATGTTGTTAAAGCACAACAAGGTCTTGAAAAGAAGGACATGGTTTGACAAAACAAATGCATGACAGAGACTTAGCTATTGCCTACTTGGGTTTAATTTGGGATGTAACCTTCAAAACTGCTGTTTTCATTTGTATTGTTTGCCAGTGCATTATGTTATGCTGTATGTGTTCTGTGATAAGAGGCCAAATTGCAGATAACTCAATGATCACCTTAGGATGTTGCCACTGGTTGTGATGGTTCTTGAATGCCTCTCTTCCAAACCCAAGAAAATATTTTATATAGTACCAAATTATAAGAGAAACTCTATGATAAGTTTTGCCTAATTGGATGGAGCGGCAACCAGTGTGCAGAAGGTTTTGCACTGGGCACCTGCCCAATAAGGGAGCTGTGATCTGTACAAAGGGAGTGGATGTGATGCTTGTTTTGGGCCAAGAGCATCAAATGCTTAAGAAATTACAGACTGCCTCTAAGCAGATCCCACTCTGAGGTAGGTGTTAGAACAAGCTCATCCCCCAAAAAGGCTTAATTATCACAGGAACAATTCATCTTGGTCTCAGTAATATGTGGATAATACCACCTGAAGTGACATTCAATCAATTATAGCATAGGAGCAGTAGTGGGACATCAAGAACCAGCCCTGAACAAAGGGGTACATGACCGTAATTATCATTCAGAAAGACTAGACACTGTCTAGACAATCGTATCACCCCACCATGTGGGTGGTCACACCTGTAACTACATCAATAACGTGAGAATGCAAAGTGATCACTTCAGCTGTTAACCTTAATTTACATTTAGAGCGAGACTTCATTGACATTACTTGTGGGAAAAACTGGTTTGAAAAGCAGTACAAAATGTCGGAGCTGATATTGTTTGAGGTTCACGTTGACTCCAATGAACCTGAAGTGCTTCATGTGCTTTGTCACTGCTACGCTGCAATAAAGTTATTCTTCACTGAGATCTTTGACGACCTCATCATTTTTTTTCTTACAAGATCCATTGCAACCCTGACAAGGAAGTGCTTACTAAAGATGAACAAATATTTAGACCATATCTTTTAATAACAATACTAAAAATAGCCAATTTCTGAGAGGGAATCTACGCAACCTGGCAGCCTGTAACTTACACAACTTCAGGATTGCTGTAATAAATGTGAGTGAAACTGAGGAAATGGATGTAATGAACCATTCAAGACTGATTTATATCAAAGTGAATATTTTAATCCACAAAATAAAGAGTAACACTCAAGCCGATAACGTGAATTTTCTCCACTGCCGGCCGAGGATTCATATCTCTGCATTCTCTGTGGCAGCAGAATGGGACAGTCACTACATCCAAACACATGAACGTCCTCTGAGATACGCAGGAATTCTTCAAGACTCCTGAAAAAGTGGCCCTTAAATGCAGCATCTTCTTGTCTACTTTTTCTTCATGGCTCTCTTTCCTTCTCCTTTTTTGGGCTTTCCTTTTCCACGCAGCTTCCTGAGACGCCGCATCTCCTCCTTAAAGTCCTGGTGCTCATCTCTGCAGGCGACAAAAAGCACATGCATATGAATTGCACTGTCACGTACTCCAGCGAAGGGTGTTTAGAGAACACAACCTACCTGAAGAGACCCATGTATCGGAGTTTCTGGGTCAGGGAATAGTAGATCTTGTGCTGAGGGTACCACTCGTACACCTCTTTCTTCTGTGCCATAGGAGGCTCTTTGAACAGCTGCACCACCTTCATGGATTTGGAGTCTGTAGGCCGCGCCACGTCACCAAAGATGCGGGCGCTGAGGCGAGCCATGCGCACAGCATAATTGGACAAATTCGCCATGACTATCTAAAGAGAAGACGTGTTGTGTTAGTTTTGCACACTTACAGTTAGGGTCATTTCAAGCTTGAAAACAAAATGCATAAAAGAGCCCTCTTAAATGATCATCACTGAAGAGACAAACTGATGGACACTCCCGTGATTCTTTGTGCTGTTATTACTCTTCAGGTTTCCATGAAATGGCTTTAAAGTCATGATTTGTTTCCGTATGTTTACCAATTTCCTTTTACAAACAGGAAGTCGGAGTCACAGTTGAAGTGCTCAGCTGATTTACACAACAGCCAATAGCACTCGAGAGACACCTGAATCTGAACACACTTAACAGTCCCTTAGTAAGCTAGCTAAACACGGACAAGAGTCAAGAGTCTAGCGAAAGGCTGCTTTCAACATGGACAATTTCTCCCTGCTGCCTTCACCCGCGCCTGTTGACTAGGACAAGGACAATATCCTTGATTCTGTCTTTTTGGAGTTAAACATGCTATACATGTTTTGAACAAGGTCGACCGTCAGTGGTGCCAGTGGAGACAGAGAGACGCAGAGTCATTACCAGGAGGCATCTGACACATCTGATGAACTGTATATACAGTTGAGGACAAAGGTTTACATCCACCTGAACTCAATTTTTCACAACTGCACACATTTCATGCTATCATACATTTCTTGTGTTAAATCAATTAGGGTTTCTACTTTGTTTTAGAGAATTTCAAAATAATAGCGAAGAGAGATTTATTTCAGCTTTTATTTACTATATCAGATTCTCAGTGGGTCAAAAGTTTACATACACTCTGTATTAGGTGACACTGCCTTTTACATGCGTGAGTTTGAATAAAACACTTGGAGTAGCCTTGCACAAGGTTCTCACAATACTCTGCTGGAATGTTTGCTCTTTCGTCCTGACGGAACTGGTGTAACTCGGTCAGGATTAACTCAGTCGCTCAGACACACTTTTTCCGTTCAGTCCACAAGTTTTCTACGGGATTCAGGCCAGGGCTTTGTGATTTTCACTTCAATACTCGCACTTTGTTGACTTTAAGCCATTTTATTACAACTTTGGGGGTATGCTCAGGATCACTGTTCTGCTGGAAGACCCAACTGTGAACAAGTTTTCATTTTCTGGCTGTTGTCTTGAGGTTCTGCTTCAGCATTTCTAGAAAACCCTCCTTCCTCATTATCTATTTTATGCTATCTATTTTCTGAAATGTACCAGTCTCTTCTCCAGTGAAACACTGCCACAGCATGATGCTGCCACCCCCATGCTTCACAGTTGGGATGATGTTCTTCCTGTTTCCTCTATGCATAGCGCTGCATACGGCCAAACAGTTAAATTTTTGTTTCATCTGACCAGAGAACACCCCCTTCAAAGGGTTAGTGATCACCTGCGTTTTTATGCCAGTCTTGGACTAGAGGCCTCCTTGCACAACAGCTTTTCAGGCTATGATGATGTAGAACTCTCTTAATGGTGGATTTACATACTTTGGTACCTGATGCCTCCAACTCCTTGACCTGTTCCATTTGTTGTTGTCTTGGGGTTCACTTGACCCCTTCAGAACAAAGTCTGTGCATCAGTGGGAGTTAATTTGTGCCTCGTTCCTGAACAATGCAGTCTCTGTGTGGTCCCAAGATTTTTATATTTGCATGCAATTGTTCGTACAGATGCTTATGGTACCTCCAGATGTTTGGAAATCGCTCCTAAGGAGGAACTGGGCTTGTGGATATTCACCTTTTTTCTGAGGACTTTGCTCTAAAGAAAGCTCTAAAGACCTTATACAGCCACAAGAGGCACTCTTAGTTATGACAACTATCCAATCAGAAGCTTCTACAAGTCATTACATCAATTGCTGGAATCTTCCAGAGTGTTTAAAGAAACAGTCAACTTGGTGTGTGTACATTTTTGACCTATTGGAATTCTGATATAGCAAATTAAAGCTGAAATAAATCTCTCTCTACTCAACTGTTTTAAAATGACCTCTTATGTGAACACACTAGAGGCCCCAACTTACCACAAGACACGTAAAGTAACAGGAAATTTGTGGAGTTGTGAAAAGAGAGAATATCTTTAGCCTAGATGTATGTAAGCGTTTGGTTTCAAATGTAAAAGGATATTACTTCTTTTCCTGATAAAGAAGCCCAGATGGGCACAGATGGACCTGTTTTTGCTACTAACAAGCTGCTACTGTAGCTGCATTCATGCCATGTAGTAATGACCGTAATTACGAGATTTCGACTTGTAAAAAGCGTTCACGTCCTCGCAGACCTCACAATCACAACTTGTAAACTAGGAATTTTCTGAGAGCTCCGACTCCCGCTGCAGCGTCATGCAGAAACATGGCGGCGGCTTCAGCAATAAAAGTAGTTAAGTAGTTATCTCTTAATATTTCTGTGTAATAATTCGTATATTCGTCTATTATTAATGTCTTAAAAATGCAAGATTAATCTGAAAATAAATGAAAGGCATACCGTTTAATGTAGCTCACACACTGTTACTTGTCGTACGGTGGTTTTGTCTAGTGATTTCTCACACTAGGCTGTGTTTGTGTCAATGAATCTGAAGGTATGCTCTTTATTGTGCGTTATTAATGAACATGTTACTGTTACCTGATGCGCTTTCTGTGTTCAGCATAAAAAAACAGCATAAAAGTGTGATTTAATGTTGTAATTATGTATTTTGCAGTCACCACCATCATCATCTCACACGGATTCGTTTTGTCGTATACAGAAACGCATAACTCCGAGTCCGAGGAGGTGAACAGCTCCGAGTAGAACGTCCGGGTTGCCATCTAGTAATTACGGTAATTCCGACATGGCGTGAACGCAGCATGTGGCACAAAACACACCCCTGGGGGCGGGATTTATAAATAGAGAGCATGTAATTGGACGAACACACGACTGGTACAGGATGAGTCATCACACGATGAAATGTAAAATTAAAACAAGAGTATCTCCGAAACTGCAACACGTGTGGGTATTTGGTAATATGCTGCCATATCAGTGCCCATAACACTAAGGGAAAGACACAGAAAGCTCTGAAACACAGCACTGATTTCAGAGCCACTTTAAGGTTAACATGGCAGAGGGAAGTCCACTTGATTTTTATAGCGTTTTTCACAATTTAAATAGTCTCAACTTTTTAAAAAAATATTACAAACAGTAAAAGCAGTATAAATTATATAAAACTAAGGTAAGGAAATATATAATAAAACCATGATAATATCTAACCACAAGCTCAGCAAAGGGCAAATTCTCATCCGCAGGCTCCTATCATGATATAGGCTGAATTCCAAATACCCCTTCACTCCCTACACAAGCGCCCTACATAGGGCATAAATGACCGGCTACTTCGCTGAGCCTCGCGCACTATGTGTCCAATCCGGAGCCATTTAGGATTTAACCGTTAAGAGCTGACACAAGGTCTGAGGGTCACTCACGCGACACTTGGCTTACCGTTCAATAAACCCCGGAACAGCTTACTCCGAGATAAAATCCAAATAACGGATTATAAAAGTTTATAATGGAGACATAATACTGTGTGACTACATTCGCTTAAACAAACTACGTGCTAAGGAGCTAAGCTTTAACGTAATGCTAGGCTATAAGCATCTCCCGTGTGAAAGGGGGATTGTGTAAACTGCGCATGCGCTAGCGACGGCATCTGATTGGTCAAGAGCACCTTCTACTGTTTACGACGCGCTGGCCACTTCCGCATCTTTAGGTTTTTAATAATGTGTCATTTTAATGTTATGTGACTTATACATAACTAATGCTGATAATTATCATCTATTTAAAATGTTTAAAACGACCATATTTCTAATTATTACATTTTGGGCCAACGATATCAAATCGTAATATAAAAAGCTACGTTCAGCTTCCGTTAACATCTTGTCAAAAAATAAATACTGTGGGTGTTTTTGGTGAATATAAACAACTTCGTGGATGTTTCCTGAACATCAAGGGGAAAATTAGCGTGTTTGTGTCGTATTAATGTCCTAGCTCTCACATTAGTGCTAAATGTGTCTAGTTTTTCAAACACGCAGCACCGATACCAAGACACATAGTGCGCGTCTTTGTATTGGCTCCGTGTTGAAACAGGCTTTAAAATGGTTCCGCTTTGAAAAACATCTATCATGGCTTTTCCCACCGTGAAAACAAAACCTATCAAATATTAACACACCAAACTTTAATATTAGCATGCTCTGTCGAAACATCTTTCCTCACACAGGTGCCAGGGAGGAAAAATATTATTTGTTCTTATCTGTTACAGTATACACTGTATTTTATTTTTTTTTAAATATACACTGTATCCTTCCTTCCTTCCTTCCTTCCTCCACATAATGGGAATTACAAATTAGTTTAAAATGTAATGTAAATCTATCCTGCAACATGACAGCATTCAGAAATACAAAGCAAAGTATCCAGAAAAAAAATTTTTTTTAAGTGAGTAAACATACAAGTTGTTGTAATATAAGTTATAAAAGTTATATCACATCTAGAAATGCAACTACAAATTACTGAGCAGATACAATTATCTTCTTTTTTTTCTCTATTAATATCTTATATTATTAAGCATGCACTGTTTGATACATTTTTGTTACTGGATGATCTGTGAACCCCAACATACCAAAGATCCTGGTGCTAGATAAGTCAAGGCTTTATCTTATTTATTTTATCCTGCAGACGTGCCAGCTTTAGGGCTTGACTCTGTGGGTATGCCTGATACTGAGTGATGATATGACACACTTGCCATGTATTGATTTGTCCACTAGATGGGGATCTGTTCATGGGAACGAGATTGGCATTAAATAAATATTTTTGATAGATGGCTTTCCACATTGGTATGAGCATCACGTTTTTCCTTCTCTCACAGTGAATGTATCTATTAACACAATTCTGGGGACAACAAAATGAAAAAAAAAAAAAGCCTGCGTTCTAGATAAGGCACTTTCACACAGCACAAGACAAATTGCTCTGGTTGTATCTACTGCTTTTTCTGATTACATTGTCTGGCATCCTAAAGTTCTACAAAGGAAAAAAAAAATCATTAACATTCAGCTGTCAAGATGCCATTTATACTATCATAGAGAAAATTACAGTTGCATCGTTAAAATTCAGTTTTAAAGTGTGGAAATATGAGCAGGGAAAGCTATTAGACCTACTTTTATATGGACCCTCAGGGCAGAGATTATTATAATGCCACATTAAATCTATGACTGCTTTGCCAAGTGCTGTGGGGAAAAAAGAAACGGATTTTATTTTTCCAGACACAGTAGATGCAGTGTCATTCTGATGCAGAAGTTTTTTTTCTCCAAATCTCCTGGAGGTGAAACAGCAAAGAGAGAATATAAGCAGTAAATAAACACTGCTTTAAAATCAACTTCAGTTGGCTCCTTGTTCTGTGAGAGGACAAATACATGACAACATTCATTCAGCCAAAAGAGTTTAATTACATGCAGCAAGTCGCTAATCAACACTGCACGTGGGTCTTTATTCACTGGTGGGATTTTTGTTTAAAGGAAAAGTCCACCATGAAACACATTCACTGTGTTTGTACTGGAATTGTTGTGATGTGTTAATAGGAGAAAACATTTCCGTGGTTTTAAACATTTTACTGTTAGCTCCTAAAACCAAAAGAGCAAGAGCTTCGTTTCCCACTCACCATTTTCCAGCAACGTTCAACATCACAGTAATGACAAATCCAACATGGGGGAGATAACAAACATCATACTCAAAATCCCAGAAAGCAAAGCATCTGTAAGACACAGCTGCACTGAGTTACAGCAGGGAATCAGCTCGGCTAGTTAGCGGTCTACAAGACAACATGGCATTGTGGATAATGTAGGAAACTGTTAACTAATGTGAAAATAGAAATTGAAAGAAGTTCAGCTCAGAATTAATGTTTAGTAACTGTATGTAATGTAAATAATTATGGAGCTACATTTTGCAAAAGTTGTTTAATGGTTAATAGAATAATGAATAATTTCTGCATTCTTATGCGTTTCAGTCTCGACCTTCCAGACCTCACTCACACTACTGTCCAACCTGAGGCTTCTACTCCTGTAAAAACTCAGCCTCTACTGTTAGCCACTATTGTTAGTATAACTAAAATAAAAGGCTAAAGAAAATTAGTCAGTTTTAACATGCAATGTCAACATTGCTTAAAATGCTGGAGTTATGACTGTCCTAACATTTCAAAGCAGATGTGAAATTAGATTCAATCGTTCTAAGTTAGCAACTCAGCAGCATAGGAACACCTGTATCCCTGGTTATTCATGCAACTATCCAATCAGCCAATCATGTGACAGCGGCGCAAAGCATGAAATCATGCAGATACAGGTCAAGAGCTTCAGTTATTGATCACGGGAGAATTCTCAAGCTGGTACAAGATGACAGGAAGGCTATGCTAACTCAAATAACCACTCTTTACAATCATGGTGAGCAGAAAAGTATCTCAGAATGCACAACAGGTTGAACTTTGAGGTGGATGGGCTACAAAAGCAGAAGACCATGTCAGGTTCGACTCCTGTCAGCCAAGAACAGGAATCTGAGGCTACACAGGATCACTGAAACCAGACAGCTGAAGATTGAAAGAAGACCAGGAGAGCAGCAGTAGACACAATGCCACAGTCAATGTCACTGAGATCACATTTTTCATCCATTCTGATGTTTGATGTGAACATTAACCGAAGCTTTTGACCTGCATGAGTATGATGTTATGCATTGTGATGCTGCCACATGATTGGCCTACTGGATAATTGCACAAATGAGCAGGTTTACAGGTGTTCCTATTAAAGTGACCAGTGGCACGATAGTTGAATTGTTTTCAGTTATGAAGAGAACATGCTACAGGCTTGTAGGCTAAAGAAGGACCTTATCTAAAAACATCCACTCTGTTGGTTCACTGACTCACTATTTCGGTATCTGACAGATGGCTACTACTCTCATAAATTATTCAGTAATATACCCTGTGGACAGTACAATAGTTTCTATAAAAGACAGATTAGGCCAATGGATCGGTTTAGCTGTATCATATCACAGTGTCCAATAAACATATGGTGCAATAAACCGGCTGTACACTGGACAGAGCCAGCCAAGCACGAAACAACTATGTTTATCACCTTGTGGTGTTATTGATGGATATGGGAAATGCTGCACTGAAAATACAAAAAATTAAATAAATAAAAACGAGCTCTGACTGGATGTTTCTGAAATCAAAAACAAGCATTCTGACTTGTGACTCAATTTGTCTTTTGGGCTCTGGTATCTCTGGCCTTAAACTTACTGATATCACATCAACAACAAAATGGCTATGATGTTAAAGAAAAAAAAAAACACTGGCAAGATGGATTCATGTGTCCAGGATCCAATATACGGACTAGCAGCTCGTTTCCAGCGCTTCCAGATGTACCGAACTGTGTTCAACATGGCAGGTGTGTTTGCCAGGAAGTTTCAGCAAAATTTCCAACTCAACTTCTTCTCAAAAAACTCACAAAAAACCTGAAACCATCCCAAAAATTCTTTTTCTCAGCCATTGCTTAGGAAACAAGGTCACTGTGGTGCACACACATTTCTGATGTACTGACATTATGTACTCCATAATCTCCCTTTCCCTCTCCCAATCCGTGCAATATATCTTACAAGAGGGATGGTTCTATACATCATAGATTTGCTCTCTTCACTTATACTTTGCATTTGTTTGTGGAAATTAGATTTGATTCCAGTTAACTGCTATGAAGTAAGATCTTTGTGGTCATGGAATATTTTTAAATTAGACCAACCTGGCAACCCTCTCTATAACTGTCCTGTCTGCTGCTCCTCCACTGAAAACATTTATACACAGTAAGCATGGGGCAGCATGATTCCTGTCCCAGTGGAGCTCTATTAGTGCTTGTTGTAGTTCTGCTTAGTGACCACTGGGTGCAATAACAACTTTATGGAGCATCTGGAAAGGCGAGCAAATCAATGGAACATCGGATTTTATCTGTCAAGTAGGCACTTTTTTAAAAATTAGTTAATTAGTTAATTAGTATTTGAACAGATTTGTGAAAAGATAAAGATACAGAGAACAGATAGAGTTAGAATAGCTGACTTAATGAAGATGAACATTTGTTACACGGTTAATATATATGGAGAAGCCACAACTGACTTTGTTATTTATTTGCTTTGGTGTCGCCTGTGGGCTGGAATAGTGCACGGAAGGCTCTTGTCAAAGGTACTGGATGTCTCCTCCACCATCACCCTGTTTACGGATGGTCCGGTTATAGCTGCCTTTTCCTCCACGCGAGATAAACAAAAAAGCAAATTGCACAGGTGGATATTTATCATGTCCTGGCATTTCTCAAGGTCAGATAGTGTTGAGCGCGAGGATTCACATGTGCACGCCAACCGGCAAGGATGCTTTTCTGCTCATCACGATTGTAAACAGTGGTCATTGCTGATAGATACGGAGAAGCCACCACTGACTTTTGTTCTTATGAGTAAAGCCGAGTAAAGCTGTGTGTGTGTTTTTTTTTTTTGTTTGTTTTTTTTTAATAAGCTTTGAGGTTCCTGGCCTTATTTATGAAAGTAAGCTGTTTTCACTCTTAAGCTGCTACAAAATGCTTTCCACTAGAACCTAATGACAAGCAGGAGTGCAATAATACTGTGGGGTTGTTATCATGACGCCATGTGACCACGTCGAAGTCGCAGAGACGGGAAGTTCTCCCGCATGACGTCATATCGCTGACTCAAGCCTCTGCAGGTGGCGCTGCGCCTTTAAGAAGGTGCTTTAATAAACAATGAGCGTCTCCGGCTGGCAGCATGACATCACCGCTGGATCTGGAGACAGAGACGCGCACAGAGAACGCTGAGGCCACATTATCCGAATCTGCACCATCCAAGTAAATACTGGCATCCTTATTTCTCGCACATTCTCCAGGTGGCTTTGGATAACAGGTAAAGAATAGAGGCTATGTTCCGACCAGAAGTGGCCACAAAACCGAGAGGGATTTAGCGCCATGGCCTGGATTTAGGACTGTACAGCTTCAGCATCATTATTCTCTGACGGTGAGTAGGAGCGACTGAGTGATTAATAAGAAATGAAGGCCTGTGGATGGCTTTGTGTGGACAGCAACACTGCTCTGTGTTCAGGAATACTTTTACTATTCCTACAGCCTTTGGTTTAGTCAAGCTTCCATGAACACAAATCTGTTAGGTTTATTTACAGAATTGCAATGCATTTCTGCAGAATTCCTCACTGTACTAGTTTAGCTTTATAGATTGCACGAGCAAAACGTGAGAAATGAAGTGCTTCCAGCTCGGACCCTGTTTACTCTTACTGTCCAGTGGATGCGATGTCTGAGAGAAGGCGAAGGCTTGTGCTGGATACACACATCAGCATTTCATTCATTTGCTCTGGACCTTGTTTTGCCATCGTGATTCTGCCCCTCTTTATTTAGTGCAAACATCATTTAGAATGAAATGATAAAGAATGAAATGAATGAAATGATCAATAGGATCTAGGTCAGGCGACATCACATTATTTATTTGCTTTGGTGTCGCCTGTGGGTTGGAATAGTGCATGGAAGGTTCTCGTGCATGGTTTACAGTTGTATTATAATTGTTTTTTTGTTTTTTTTTTCGTTCAAAGGTACTGGATGTCCCCTCCCCCACCACCCCGTTTACGGATGGTCCGGTTATAGGCGTCTTTTCTTCCATACAAGATAAACATAAAAGCGAATTCCGGTGCACGGACGGATATTTATCACGTCCCGGCGTTTCTCGAGGTCTGATTGCGCTGCCCTGTGTGTCGCGAGGTGATGCACACAGCTGAGCACGGGGATTCGCGCGCGCACGCCAACCGAAGCTGTTCGTGGTGCTGAAGGCGGCTGAGAGAGCGCGCGACGAAGCTGCGAGGAGCATGGCCGCCGGCAAGCTGCTGCTCTACGCCGGTCTCTCTCTGTCCCTGTGCGCGCTAGGCATGCTGGCCGTGGCCGTGTGCTCCGACCACTGGTACGAGACGGACGCCAGGCGCTATCGCGAGCGGTGCCGAAGCTTCTCGAGCCGCCGCAAGGACCCGGGTTTCATCTACATCCCCAACAACAGCCTGCCGCTGCGCGCCAGCCGCTCGCGCCTCGACCGCTGGGAAGGCAAGCTGCTCGTGACGCGCAACCGACGGCAGCTTTTCGCCATGAGCGCCGCCGACGAGTGCAGCCGCCAGTACAACTCCACCAACATGGGCCTGTGGAGCAAATGCCACCGCCTCGGGTTCGACCAGGACATCGAGGACCTCATTCGCAAAGGTAAGGGCTTGATGTGTCTGAGAGCTAAAAACAAGGGCTGGGATTATTACTGCTTTTTTGGGAAAAATGTTGTCGCGCACCAGTGAGCACTGACCTGTCGGTTGTGTAAGCATCACGTGCCAGTGAGTGTTTCAGTTTCACATGCAAAATCCCACGCAAACACTGAAGTTTTACTGCCTTTATCCTGCACACATCCCCAAGGGCGCAGTCTGTCATTTGTTTATCAGCTGTCCTTTCTCAGAACGCTGCATTATGCACGAATCCATGACTCAGTCGCTATATGTTTTGTGCGCTCTGATCCATTCTCGTGACGAGCTCCAGATGTGGTCCCTCCAGATGTGTGCGTTTCTGTTGCTGTTTTCGCTGCAACGCGCCATACAAACGCAGCCTAAACAATCCTGCACAAAATACTGCACGTCACTTTATAACAATTTCACAGTAAGGGTGCACAGTGCAGTTGACCTTATCACCTATCTTAGTTCCCAATTTGTGATTCTTTATTTTTATTTTAAAAAGTTGTACACGGCCCTCATTAAATTTGCAGGGTTTTGTGATGTAAAAAATGAAACCATGATAAATGATGTCCGATTGTTTTCCACCTTTAATGTGATATAGCACCCAACTGAAAAACAAACAAAGGTTTTATGAGTAAAAGAGAAAACCTACAATAACCTGGTTGCATACACACACGCTTTTATAATTGGGTCTGTGTCTGTGTTCAGAATGAATCAATCACATTCAATCTCATGTTCAAAAGTAATTATCATACAGCTGTCATCAATGAAATTATTCTGATTAACCCCAAA
>CM075020.1:18215797-18231316 GCA_037576675.1 Pangasius sanitwongsei | reverse complement strand
CAGGAATATCTGACAAGTACTGATTACTCTCTGCATGTGACAACAATCTCTCATATTCTTCACATGTCTGGGCTGTGCGGTAGGGCGGCTAGACAACAAAAAACATCCAAGCTCAAATAAATCACCCCAAACCATGTGGCAAAATGTGTTATGGTCTGATGAGACCGAGGTAGAACTTTTGGAGTGTAATTCTAAAAGATGTTTGGTGCAAAACAAGACAGCTCATCACCCTAAGAACACCATCCCCATGCTGAAGCATGGTGGTGGCAGCATCATTCTGTGGGGCTGCTTCCCTTCAGAAGGAACTGGAGCTCTAGGCAAGATAGAGGGAATCATGTGTAACTCCAAATATCAAGCTATTTTGGTACAAAACATGCAATACCTCCATTAGACAGCTGAAGATGAAGAAAAATTTCACCTTCCAGCACGATAACAACCCAAAGCACATATCCAAATCCACAAAAGGAATGGCTTCTGAAGAAGAAAATCAGTGTTTTGGAATTCCCAATCAGAGCCCAGATCTAAAAAAATCCTCTCGACAATCTCTGGATTGACTTGAAGTGCACAGGAGATCCATCTCGCAATTTGATAGATCTGGAGCATTTCTGTAAGGAAGAGTGAAAAAAGAAAAGCCAAATCAACATGTGCTAAGTTGGTAGACTTCTTGCCCAAAAACACTGCGTGCTGTGTTACAAGCGAAAAGCTGCTTTAATAAAGTTAAGGAGTGTGCACACTTGTGCGGCCAGGTTATTGTACGTTGCAAGAAAAACCTGCAATTTTATCAGGGGTGTGTAGACTTTTATATCCACTGTATGAAGCTCTTAAAGCTATCAGGTAATCTTATGCCCACCAGTTAGTCTCATCAGAAGGCTGAAATCATGAAACCCTTGCCTCAGATTTGTCCAGTTGTTAGGTAATTTTATTATACTGTGTGGTCTTTGAAAAAGCAGGATGTATGATGATGTAATGGCAGCCATTTTTAACCCCTAATCACTGACATATTTAGCTATTTTATAAAATTGTCTACTTTGCCAATGTCGTTTTACTAAATAACAGCAAGCGTTTTTTTTTTTTAACAAGAAAAAAATAACTACATTTGTACACCATCCTTGACTTAGCTGATGGACAGCATCAGATGTAATTGAAAATTTGCGTAAATTTGATTTTCTCTGAGACACTTTTTCGGCCATTGGGTTTCCCTCACCAAGGAAAATGAAATTATTATGTTGCATAAAAGCTTTCCTTAGGAAAGGGGAAACCTTTAAGTGGCAGTGAATATGTCAGAAAACGAATCACTGCCATTGCGTTTGGGTTTAGGTAAATGAGTTATGTTCGATCGTTGATGCTGAATATAATTGGTGATGTTCAGCATGTGGGCTAATATAATTTCTGCTAATATGTAGAGACAACTCGAACACAATATTTTTTCCTGTAAGGGCTTTTCCGTGAAGGGAAAAGCTTTACTTTAGATGGTTTGTGTAAACAGCCACTGACTCGTGAACAATAATGAGGACAGCACTTACAGCGAGCCAAACCCATTTTTTTTTGACTCTGGAATGGCAAACAGAGAAAATGTAAAAGATAAGATGAGACAACCATCTTTATATCCTCCAGATGAGAGATTTGTCTAAGCTGCTGATGTTAAACGAAAAATCCACCCTGAACTCCCTGCGATTAACCTTTATAATCAACACGTGCTCTTTAATGACGTTTGAGATTTATTTTGTAATGAAATTCTGAGTTTAAATTCTTTTTTAATAATTGACATGCTTGTCTATTTTCACATTGGTTAATGGTGTCCTACATCACCCACAATGCTATTCGACTGGCCCTTGCTTCATCTCTACATAAAGAGAGTGATGCAGCAGGGCTTTAGTCTTTTACTCTGTCCTGCTGCCTCACCTCATTATGTGTACACTCTGCTCAAACAGATCAACTTCCAAGACGTTTTCAAACAATTTTCACGCTAATGCTGCCATCAGTGCCATCACGCTTGTCATCTCGTACGTCAATACCTAGCCGAGTCTCTGTTGAAACTCAGGGCAGCTGTCATAGAGCTGCATCGCATTCTGCAACTTTGAGTCCAGCGTTCGCACCAACGTCTCAACTGTTTCTCCATTGGATTTTTCATCAACATGGTACTGAATGCCGCTGGAAAATGGTGAGTGAGAAAAGAAGCTCTTGCTCTCTTGTATTTAGGAGGTAACAAAGAAGCATGATGGTTATCACTTGTGTGTAAGATCTTTGACTTTTTTCTCCTATTAAACTCCAATGTGTCCTCCTGTGATGTCAGCGCGGCACAACCTCTGTCTTCTTGTTGAAGTAGCAAAAGTACAGCACCAAGCAACAAATTAGAGCCACACTCACTAAACACATCATAAATATTTCAGCATAAACATTTTTATTGTCATTCAGGCTGGAGTTGTAAGGAGCTTTAACGCTTCCAGTCCTCTCTGCCAAGGTGAATCTGCATGTGACAGCACAAAATGGCCTCTGTGCAACACGCACATACAGGCTTTTACAAGCGCGTATGTGCCCTCTTTTCTAACTCAGTATTTGATGAAGAGGCGTCTTTGTGAGTTGCGAATGTTACAAACCTGTGTGCAGCACAAGCGGTCAGTGTTTTGTCTGTTCAGCAAAGGCTTGTTGTCTTTCTCACAAGGCCACTTTGGCAGCGTGATTCAGAAACCATCCTAGATGTGGTCATAGTACAGTGTGTCGACTGAAAAGCACAATATGTAGTGACCATTGACTGTCTTGCTATTGTGAGTTAGAGAGTTAAATCTCTGTCAGATTGGCCATTTGAAAATGAATGACGATTTAAAGTGTGTGTGTGTGTGTGTGTGTGAGAGAGAGAGAGAGAGAGAGAGGGTCAATGGGTGAATTCTATTCTTCATTATTATCCTGACCCACAGCATATCTTTGCATGAAATCTGCTGACTTTACTTGTTACCCCTCCTCCACTTTTTAGTCCCAGAGGAAATTCATTTTGTTCTTACAAACACATTAGATTCCCATGAGAGCGAATGAGAGAGGGAGAGAAAGAGGAAGGGGGGGTGAAAGGGAAAAGGAGAGTGCTAAAGGAAAGGGCTTGAAAATGAGGTTTGTTTTTTTCATTGTACAAGGATAGGACTTTAACTATTACATTGTATTCATCCCTAAAATTGGTAGATTAAAAGGCAGCTGTAAATGTTTGAAGAAGCAGATGTAGGTTTCTAGGAAATAAGATAAAACGTGGTCTAACGGCCTTAAAAATTTCTTAATAAATCTCTTCTGTGGTTCTTGATCTTGTCCCTTGTGGAAGGAAGGTTTTGCTATGAATTTTAAGGAATTGTTAAGAACGTATTAAAGAACATGGACTGGATCAGGGGTGTTCAGCTAAAAATTTGTGAAGGTCCAGCTACATAAAATGCATAAAGGGTCTGGATAAGCAATTAACATGACTGAATGGTGGCAACAGCTACCTGTTTTAATCCTTACAGTTATTATAAGACTGTAAATAGCTATAAATAAGACAGTAAATGGTTATAAATAAGATTAGGTTAAGGCTATAAATTATGTTTTGTAGTGACACTTCCCTTTTTTTGACTAGTTTCACAGACTCTGAACAAATGAATCTGTTTTTTGAATTTTTATGTCATTTTCTTCCATCACTAGCAACCCCTCCCTAAGATAGCTACCAACCTAGACAGCACAATAAATTGGTATAAATTAGTTCATGTGAATGTGACTGATATGGGAACAAGTAATGCCATCCCTGTCATCCAGGGCAATGCCAATTTTGCTCTCTTGATTGCTGGAATTCAAGCATGCGATACGGCGAACGCTTTTCTTTTGCGCTACACGTGAGCCCCAGATGAGACAGTGTTAAATTTGATATTGAGAGAATACACACATACTTCTCTGTCCAAATATCATTAAACATTCTGTTTTTGTCAAAGACTTTTTTAACAAGCCATGTCATCACTAATTAGACCAAAGAGGGTAAATCTATGAAAGTCTGAAAGATTTTCTCGATGAACTGCCTTCAGCTAAATAAGTTGCATAACTTCATGTGACTGACTGCAATAGAGGATCTGATCCAGAAGCCGTGATGGTTCATGTTTAGAAAACTGGAGTTGCTGAACTTATATATGTGTATCTAGACCACATCTAGACCACAGTCC
Organism: Pangasius sanitwongsei; assembly: GCA_037576675.1. Lineage (NCBI taxonomy): Eukaryota > Metazoa > Chordata > Actinopteri > Siluriformes > Pangasiidae > Pangasius > Pangasius sanitwongsei. The sequence continues at coordinate 18,227,150 of CM075020.1, read as the reverse complement.
ACCAATCGATAACCCCTGGACACCAAACTTACAGTTCTGTCGTCTGTCCTTTTGTGCAATTTGTACTTCGATAGGACAATGTGTGCTTAATTTATCTACTTGTAATATCCCCTCCATTACTGCCAGTGGTGATGCTGTTGCTTTTGGTTCCGCAAAAATCCAAAATAAATCCAAAATCTGCTTTAAGACCTTTGTTAACCTTAAGTTACTCTAGGTGTACAAGATTAGGAGATATTGGTGGAGAATTGGGGAAAAGAAGAAAAAGTAAAGGGAAATGATTCGTGAGACAGAGGCATCAGGAGATTACAGGTAAAGCAAACAGTATAAAAAGGAGAAGAGAGAGAGATCACTCAAGGAAAGTGAATCCTTTTTCATCATCCACCATCTGTTCCTCTGCTCTCTACAGGAAACCCATCAGGAAATGATGAAGATGTTTAGGCTTTAGAGTGCAATCACTGAGTCAAAGAGCCAAAGTGAGAGACGCTTGGCCCCGTACCTAAACCACATCGTCTGTCCTCTAACCTAATGAGAGAGAGACAGAGAGAAAGAGGTAGGGGTAGTAATTAGATGAGATGAGGATAGGATTACCCTCCAGCTCCATGGGGATATTCCTGTCCATTGGGTGTCTAAATTCGACACTGTGAAAGGAGGATGCTCTGGCCTTTTTGTTTGTCACCGAAGCTCTGATGAGACATAGGTGATGACATTAATCAGATAGAACTTTACTACTTGCCTCTCCAGAGTACAAGTGATTTCCTTTGGAAAATACCATTAGGAGCTCCTATAGTGGAAATAATATTGGGTGGCTGGTATAAATGGGCTAGCAGGGCTAAGCCCTTGCTGCCTTTAAAATCTAAAAAGACATCAGTGTAGGTTTTCATTTTTTTAGGGTTTCATTTTGGCCACATCAGATTATTTGCTGGTCTTAAAGCAGACTTTGGATTTATTTTGGATTTTTGCGGAACCAACAGCAACAGCATCACCAATGGCTCTAAGCAAAATACACAGAATTGTATGAAGAAGCGAGGCTGGGACTGATTTCTTTCTAGCTCAGACTGTAGATTCATGCAGTCTATCAGTAACAGAATTCGGCCTCTATCATCTGATTTTCCCCATATTTCTATATTGCTGGGTCTTTTTAAATCATAACCCAAAAGAAGGAATTTTGTATCACCGCTTTTCCCCCGGTATTTAATCTATTTCTGTTGAAGTAGATCGAAATAGAAATAGATTAATCACCACACTCTTGAGTTATGTTTTTGCAGCAACTTGTGACACCGTCATAACCCAAGCCACAGCTTGCAGAATGTTTCAAATCTTTCCATCATTATTGCAGAGAACCTTGGTGAGGATGCTACTCTTCCTCACAAAGGCACGTGCCGTGAGTTTGCTTATTCAAATGTTTTGTCACTGACAAGTAACCTTGTTTTTTCCTCCCTGATCCATGTTGTCTTCATCTACACGTGTTGTCAGAATAAGAAATTGTTCGTAAACATGCACTTCAGTAAAACTCCCTTAAAAAAGAATTGCATACTTGTGTGTTTACAGTGGAATGTCACTCTGTCAGCATTAGTGTTTCAGACTTTGTGCTTTGTCAGATAGGTAAGGAATTTTAAGCATGCTGTTATATGAAAATAATCACCAACAGGGTGGTATGATACATCTGGAGATGAAACAGAGCTACTATTTCCACCCCAGAGTTGATTTTTTTTTTTTCCAATAACAGCACTTTGCAAACTGTTTTATTCCTTTTACAATTACTTTTTTTTCTTAAAGAATGACGCGTAATACTTTTTTTTTTATCCATATTTGTTTCTCTCTGGAGGTTAATTACACAACAAAATGCACCTTGCCACATTACTGAGAAACCACAAAGCCCTCCATCATGAAGACTTTCCCCTGGTGGGAAAAAAAAAAAAGCCTTGTCTCTGACGGTTACAAAGCACTGACATTGGAGACTCCTTTAAAAATGCTAAATAAAGATCTCCTTATAGAAAATTTCACCATATCAACAATTATACCCATTTTTTAATCCATTTATTTGAAACATCCACCACACAAGTCCATTAGTTGTTACTATAAATGTGATAACTATTAAGTATTAGAACAGAGCATTAATGTAAACCTGTGCTTTGCCAAGTTGAAACTACAGTCTGAGGGGCTGTTCTGAACAGTTGAGAATTCAGCAGCACTATGGTAAAATAAACAAATAAAAAATGTTGGAAAAAAATGTCAAAGACAAAAATGTGGCGAAAATGAAGAGGCAAAAATGTGCCCTTCCTTACACCACTCATAATTAAGCCGAATGTGCAAATGGACACGTTTAAAGATGACAGCACCACTGAGACTTGTGCAGTTGTCCTCTGTCCTGCGTGGAAGGATACAAGGAAATAATTGGAAAGATACAGGGATTGGAAATATACATGACTGGGCCTGTTTGTATGTTATTTGCAAATGGTACCAGAATATGTGTGTGTGTGTGTGTGTGTGTGTGTGTGTGTGTGTCACTCTCAAAGATCCATTCGAGGCTCATGTTCCTTTAATACTATCCACCCACATTTGCCAGCTGCAAAGCTCCTGTTACAATTTGTGTACAAAGCAGGAAGCAGGGATGCTTTACTCGCGTTACTTAATCTTTTAGGAGCATCTGAAGAAAACGAAACCTGTGCTACACTACTAACACCCTCCAACGATCTTCTGTTATTGGCAAACTATTCCAAGTACATATCAAGCTCTTATTGCATAACTAAGCAGTGCTATCAGTAAATCCGATTCCCAGAGCACCGCGTAGGCTGGGGCAGTAGTGCTAAATATTGTTATATCACATGGCCAAAAGCCAGTGAATGGCCATCAATGTTTCATGACCTGGAGTTGTTCTGAGCTTGCTTCCTTCCTAACTGTTGAAACTTGCTGTAGATTAAACCTCAAAGCCAGCCATGCATGGTTAATGCTGCATCTTGAGGTGTGGGAGTTACTTGGACAGCAAATATGGGATGAGGATTGAGTGGGGATACTGAATGCAGTAAATACTAATGCACATGTGTACCTGTGGAACTGCGGGATATGCATTTGTTTAAGTGGACAGCTCACTTTTGCAATTATAGGAAGAAGTGGAGAGAGAGAAGAAATGTGTCCACAGAGTTAAAATGAGACCAGGAAAGCTTTCTGAGCTTTTCGAAATGTCACTGTAAATCTGGATTCATACGTCTCCTTCCTGTTTGCTCCTTAGGACAGTAATAACACTGAAAAAGCCAGCACTGGACCATCGTAACCTTCTGTCAGTGGCATCAATCTTCGGTGCTTCTCATCTTTATGTATAACATTTCTATTGTGGCGTGTTACCAAGCATTTTAGTTATCAGAATATAAGAGTTCAAGCCATTAGATCACCAATATCTAATAATATAGTGAGATTAAAAAAAAAAACAATGTGCAAGGCAAGAACAGACAGACGTAAGAAAGAACAACATAGCAAAAGGAGCTCATCCATTTTTGGCACTGGGGAGAAACTGGAACAGGACTGGACAGGAACGGTTGCAAAGAGAAGATTTCGATCATTTACATTAAGTTTAGAACGAAAGAAATCCTATGATTTTTGTTTCATTGAAGGCGCCGATTTGCTGTGGTCCGACGTGAATCATTTCACTCTGTGTCATTAAGAAGGAGACACTGGGCCATACTTATCAAGCTTCTAGTAAAGTTTTGTAAATGTTTTCATAGCCCAAACCAAATTCAAATTTCCTACAAGACTTGCAGAGATTTTTGTAACATTGATTTTCTTCGTACTCACGTGCGTACGTTGATAAATGCCAATCACCTGTAAAATACCAAGCTGATTAATTTAGTGATGGCCACAACACTCCATGAAAGGCAAAGCTTACAGAGCTTAAAATGACAAAATAGCAACTAAACGGTGAAGCAGTGCCTCCTAAGGGCAGGATAATGCAGCTCAGCCACTGCAGCGTGTCAGCTACCACACACATGCACTAACTCTTCCTCCTGTTATATGGTGCCATTTCTTTTGTTTTACCTGATTGGCTAGTCTGATTTGTCCTAATATGTGGATTTCTTTTGGATTGCTTTCTTTCAAGTCATTAATATGAAAGGAGTTTCACCTGATTTTCACAACATTTTCCGTGAGTGTGTGCAACTGAAATAAATGAAATGCATTTAAAAATGCAGTGACTTGCAGCAATTATATGATTTTGAAGTCGATCAGTTGAGGTTCTCATTAGTGAATCTCCTTATATGTAAATATATATAAACTCAGGGGCTTTCACAGAATGCAAATGTTTTTTTTTTTTTCTGAACTAATTGGATTTTTATGCATTATACATGCATTTCTTGTGAAAATGCTCCCGCAAACAATTTACAAATAAATTTGTTTGTATCCAGTTTAATAAATGAGGCCCATTGTGTGAGAGCAGAAATCAGAAATAACCATCTGTGCTGCCATCTTATTGCTGTTATGTGGCCAGTTGCCTAATAACTTCATTGTGCTGAAAGCGTTTCAGTGTAGATTCAGATTGTTTTTTTTAAGGTGTACTCGCACAGAGAAACGTTCATCCTTACCCCTCACCCCGTCCGCGCTTCCTGCAGCCTTGAACAGGGCTCAATAGATCTGATTGAGCTCCTAGCTGGGATGTGGACCAGCTCTGATCTCTGATGTATGACCTGTCTCTCTTCCAGGTGGGTTCCTCCCTCCCCATCCTCTTCCTCAACTCCTCTTTCTCTTCTCCTTTGATCAGTGGTTCATCAGAATGGCTGGACTTTGCCAGGGCCAAGCCGACAGGGAGGTGACACCAATCAGCTTCCTATTCAGAGCAGGAGAAAGAGGAAGCACTTGTTAAGGGCCGTGTAGAGAGGAGAGCAGGCTTTTTAATGAGAATCACGTTCTCTGCAGCTGCCTGACTGAATGGGGAGCTTTCAGGCTGCCTACAAAGCAAGAATTATACCCAACACAGGAGTTGTACAGCTGCTTAAACTTTTTACCCCAGAGAATATATGATGGAGTATAGGGTAGTTTAGCTTAGTGAACATTTTCTCTTTGATAAACAACATATTTAACGAGGGAAAGTCTGTTCCACGAGCAAGCAGTCAGATATGAAGACCATGTTCAGTAACATGCAGTTACAGCTTTCATTCATTCATCCTTAGTAACTTCCTGGTCAGGGTCACAGTGTTTTCAATCAGGCTATTGATTTGTTTATGTTTATGTTTTGTAAAATAGAGCCAACTAAAGTCATTAAGAAATATTGTGGGCAGGTACAAACGAAAATAATACCTGTGAGAGCGGGATTAATGGAACAGTCCTGCCGACCAATTATGAACTCGAATGATATAGGTGTGATTGAAGAACTATCAGAGACAGCATTCACAGACCATGCTAACAATGCTAGGTTACTTCTAATAATATGTTTCTAATAATATAATATGTTTTTGGGGGCATATTGGTAAGGTGTATATTTAATTTTTAAAAAATCCACCTTCCAGCGTGTGCCACGCCCACTATGGGTCTAAATCTGAATAGAGATGCAGATACAGAGAGTGGCATTGCATCACACCCCTGTTTTACATATATATATTTATATATATACACACACACTGTATGTATATGTGACATTCATTCATTTTCAGGCGGTGGATTCTGAGCTTTCCCAGGAGCATAAGTTGGGCACATACCCTGGATGTGACACCGCGCACACATTCACAGGGGCAGTTTATCTGAGCCAGTCCACATACTGGCATGTTTTTGGGAGGTAGGAGAAAACCCGTGCGGACGCGAAGCAACTGTGTGAAACTCCACAGAGGCAGTAATCTGAGCTCAGGATCGAACCAGGGACCCTGGTGCTGTTAGACTGCAGTCCTACCTGTTGCACCACTGTGCTGACTTTTGTATATAAGTACATATGGTAAACATACTTTATACATGTATACGCTCGGTACTATGGTTCGAGCTGTCACAGTGTGTCCCTTTGTGATGTGCAGCTGAAGAGGTATGACTGGGGAGGGGAGGGGTGGGGTGCAGGGGGATTGTAGGGGGAAAATTGGATTTTGCTTAGGGCTCCTAAAGGTTCAGAAACAGCCCTGTCCTTTGTGGTACCTCCCAAGTGACAAAATGGTATTTATAGCTAGTATTTCATGCATCAGTGCAGTGGGGACTCAATGATAAAAGTCTAGTCTGCAGATTGTCTGTTGGGTAGAGCTTAATGGAGTGACCAGTGGATATAGATATTTCTCGCTCTTCACTGGACTGAAGTCAGACCCATGCAAGGAGGTGAAAGACGTCATTCATCCAGAAGAGGAGGAAAATCTGTAATCATTCCTCTGCCTCTGTTGTCATGGTAACATGAAGACACTGCTTGACAGATGTTATTTCTGCTCTAAACCCCCCCCCCCCACACACACACACACACACCCACCCACCCCCCCATATGCCATGAAAATATGGGAAAGGGGAGAGAAAGAAGAAAGTGAGAGCCAAAGACACAGAGAGGTTGAGAGAAAGACAGAGACAAGCTGAAGATTCAATCTGATGGGAATCTAAGAAGACAAAGTGTCAACTGGAATTAGAAAGACCTTTATGGGCATTAATTGGCACTACCTTGTTTCTTACTGGACACTGAGTGTGTTTACACGTGGTTGCGAGATCGTAGGTCCTTCAGCTGCTTTTGAAAACACTGAAGCAAGCTGTCAATTTTTCTTACCTCACACACATCAGTTAATACACAAAAACAACAATCTCTCTCGCTCTCTCTCTCACACACACACACACACATGCGCACGCACACAAAATAAGTACTAGTCATATTTAAGGTCCATGTATGTGCATTTAATTAAGAAGCCTGCTTGTGTGAACACCAGGAGGATCTGAAATGGCTTTGACATTTGAATGACATCTTTTTCCTGACATTTAATTGGGACGGTCCCTGAAATAGGCAGAGGACTGTCACACTCTGTTAGTGCTGTCACAGCATTGCTAAAGATCATCAGGAAGAAAAAATATCCTCCGTTAAATATTAGTTCTGTTTGCCAGAAATTAGAACAGGAAATGCTGTGCAAGCCGTTTCCTGGAATCATTGTTAAATTTTTCATGATGTTCCATTTGGTCTGGATTCAAGCACTGTGCAGTTTGTCATTCTGTGTCATACTTGTTTTGTGCTAGAATGTTTTTTTACACACTAACTGGGTATAGTTGCATATATATATATGTTGTTGTTGTTAGCAAGGTGCGCTGTTAATGAACCTGTAACCTACGGACGCTTCAGTGTCCCCTTTCTATGAGGAACATCAGTTTGAGGAAGAATGTCCTCACTCACAGCTCTGTGGCAGCCGGAGTCGAACTAGATATACATCGGGTCTATCAAAAAAAATGATACAGTATATACAGAGCCCTAAATGGTAATTTGGCTCGTCTGTCTGGAGGAATCCTTAAAGCATAAGATTGTAAAGCCTGAAATGGGGATGCAGTCACAGGAGGTTTTTACCATCCGTTGTTTATACTATAGTTCTATACACATCAACATTAAAATAGAATATTTAATGTTTCGATTATTTGTCTCCGGAGGATCACGAGTTCAAAAACGCAGCAGATGCTACAGCTATCCGAGAGATGCGTACTAAGGTGGGTGCTACATAAATTATTATTATTGTTATTATTATTATTAATTTTTTTTAGTTGTTGTAGTAGTAGTAGTAGTATTAATGGATGTTGGCAGTTTGATTGTGCGCTGTTCTTGTTTTCTGGATACTGGCGTACCAGCTGGTATGTGTGGGTAAGAAAACTGGCTCATCCAGAATGGGTGAGAACAGTTGGAGTTGCAGTGCAATGTACTGTAATGCTGTCACAAATTTCCTCTCAAATAACGTCAAACACACAGCCATTGCTGCTGCAGCAGCATATAGGATATTATATAGAAATGAATACGGACCATGTAGGAATTTATGCTGGAACATTGTTCGACTAATTCTATTAAAATTTCTTTGGTCCATTTATTATATCCTGCCTCTTTCTCCCAGTTTCTCTGATTGGACCTGAGGTGATTCCCCTGAGTTGGATAAAACAATTCTACTGCTGATTCTGCCCTGTCGATGTAAGGAATTTATGGCATTTGACAGACGCCTTAATCCAGATTGACTTACATAAATTATTATTATTATTATTATTATTATTAGTTGTTGTTGTTGTAGTAGTGGTATTAATGGCCACCAAAGCTGGGCTTTAAGGACGAATGGCGAGCCATATGAAAGTCCATTGGTGTTTGCTAAAAGGAGAATTGGAGACCCAGGAAACCTCTGGTCTGATGAGACCAAAACTGAAATGTTGGCCTTGGCACAAGGAGTCATATCATTTGGTGGAATATCTCATCACCCTGAGAACACCAGTCCACACAGTGACGCCTGCTGAGAGTTAACCTTGACCTTCTTGTTGCTTCTCTGCCTAATGCTCAGTCAGTGACTTTTCATAGATGGCCTCATCTAGGCACAATCATAGTTGTGTCATATTCCTTCCATTTTTAATCATGATTTAATGGTGCTCCAAGTTAAGGATATATTATGACCAATCCGTAATTGATACTTTACTAGAACTTTGTCCCGGACTTGTTTTGATAGCGCCTTGATCTCATGATGCTATTTATTCAGGTATGATCTCTCAAAATCAGGGGTCCTTCAGGATAAGATGTATTCATACTGAGGTCACTTTAATGGCACACAGATCAATGCCCTTCCACTGTTTAAATGGCTACTGATGACTAATTTGGGGGTTTCGTTGTGAATCAGAGCTTTTTTTTATTTGTAAATAATTTTGCAGACTATATTGAGTTTCCCCCACACTTCATCATTAGGGTTTTTTTTGTGTAGATTCATGGCATATATAATCCCGCTTAAGTCCATTTCAGTTACAGGTTGCAACACTAAAATGGAAAAGTTAATGGAATGGACTGAGTACATTAGCATTCTTTGCCATGAATCTACCAGAGAGACTTTCTCATCATTTGAAGGTCAGACATATATCAGAGCATCTTTTAAAACATCTGTGAGAAAGAGTTTTGGAGCATTTATGGGACTTGGTTTTTGAATGTCAGTTTTTTTTAAAAAAAATTTCGAATGTCTCATTGTAAAATGCAAATCTAAACATACCGATTGTTCTTGAATCCCAGCTTGTGGCCATAAGCAAAATATAGCAGAGATCCAGACTAATATAGATAGGTATATAATTTGAGAAATTTGTCACAATGGAAACTGCTGTCTATACATATATATAAATATATACAGCATACACAGTACAGTACAAAGTCTCCAGAAGAACTGTGGCCGGTTCTGCAAGATGCTTGTACCTGAGATATCTTTTTTTTTTTTTTGAAACCAAAGGGTTGTCACACTGAATATTTACTTTATTTCATTTATTACTGTTTACTGCTCTTTATGGTATTTTTTTTTAATGTAGAAACATTTAATGTTTTTTGTCATTGGGAGGCTGAATGGTAATGAATGGGAACCTCACTCAGATGACACATGGCTTTACAAACAAAAAAATTGAAATTAGGAATCTTGGTTTAATTTTTGACAAAGACATAAATATAATAATAATCGTAAGTTCATCTAAGCAAAATAGAAGCTGATGTGTGGATGTATTTCTGTTGTAATGCATTGGGTTTTTTTTTTTTTTTTTTACAAAAAAATACAAATAAAAATACAAAAAACAAACAAACAAAGACATTCAGAATACCACAGCCTGACTTACACCTGTTTTGACGTCAACGCACTGGCTGTCTGTTTCATTTCAATTTTTATTATAGGACTCTTTTACTGGTAAAGCTTTTAATAGTATAGAGCCTTCATCTCAGACAGGATATACTCGCTATCAGGCTTTAAGATAATCAAGCACTGGCTTATTGGACATCTCAGAGATGAAGTACAAAGACAAATGAAGCAGCTTGTGCTATGTTCCAATATTTGGAACATCACTTATTAAAATTTGACAGGTAATTAATATAAATAGTTTTAGAAAGCAGCTGAAGGTGTATTCAGCTAGCTTTGCATTTTAATAACACTTGTATTTATTTTTTATATATATTTCTGTTTTTTTATTGTTTTTTTTTTTTTTTTTTTTTTTGCATTTTGTGTCTCTTTAAATGTATGCTCTTTTTTCTCTCTCCCACACACTGTTTATTTATACTGTTTATCTATTTACATTCACTGTACAGCAGTTTGGACTACATTATTATTATGATTATTCTACATAAAACCTTTATCGTTTCCCCAGAGGAACTGACCAAAGCCAGAACTTTTTTTTTTTTTTTTTCTAAAACTGTAGTGCTGTAGATGGAAAGTCAGTGCAAGGTTTTGTGTGGCTTTAGAAGTATTGCCTCATGCCTCATCCTTTCACGAGAGAGAGAGAGAGAGAGAGAGAGAGAGAGAGCGAGAGAGAGAGACAGACTCAGGCTAGACACAGAACACTTATGCAGGTTGTGCTTGCCATATGTCATAGTACTGTCAAAAAATAGAACAAACTGATGATACTAAGCTAATACTCCACAGCTGACACAATGAAAAGGATTAGCTAGCTGTTAGGAAGTAAAGTTTAAATAAACTACCATTATTTTGCATGCAAAAAAAAAAAGAAGAAATGCCTTGTTACTCGAATAAATTGGCACTAATAGAAAAACACATTCCAGAGCCTATTGAAATCTACTTTAAGTATTTCCACCACTGCCTCATTCCTACTTAAAATATATAATTCATAAACCTAGCCCGGATCCTACACCACCCACCCAATCCAAATCTGACTTAATTCACAACCACGTTTATGAGTCAGACCTGCTGCTTGGATACTTAAAGAAAGGATCGCTGTTATTTCTATACAGAGGTATGTCTCTAATTTTGCCTATAAAAATAAAGTTTAATTGTAGCCTTACCCAGTCACTGCACATCAGAAAATAAAAACAAGCCAAATAATCACACAAATATAGTATGCATATATAAATGTATGCCTTTTTGTTTTTTAACCAATAGCAGATTTGCTCAAAAATTTGAATTGTATAAATGCAGTGTTCATGCACTGGGCTTGTTTCACAGCATAAAAATCTACAAAGGTTTTCCATAACCAGTGTTGCTGACTCTAAAGAAGCTAAAGCATGCTCAAAAAGTCACCAGATGACATCACAGACTAATCTGCATATCAAATCATCATGATCATTTACATATCAAAATGTATTAGATGAAGAAGGAAGATTTCAGACGGTGTAACTTCATTACAGCAATAGTAATTTGTCATTGGGAACAATAGTGATCAGTGATTGGTTGTTGGGAACAATAGTGATCAGTGATTGGTTGTTGGGAACAATAGTGAT
>CM075020.1:18201315-18215787 GCA_037576675.1 Pangasius sanitwongsei | reverse complement strand
AGTGATTGGTTGTTGGGAACAATAGTGATCAGTGATTGGTTGTTGGGAACAATAGTGATCAGTGATTGGTTGTTGGGAACAATAGTGATTAGTGATTGGTTGTTGGGAACAGCGGCTAATGCAAGTGCAACTCAGTCTGACTTTATGCGCTGTTGGTGGTGAGGCTGCTCTCTCTCGACTCGTATAACCAGAAGCTGTGGTGTGGGCTGGAGAGGCATGTCGAGTGCAGGACAGTCAGTAAAGTAGGGAAGCTCATTTTATATAATTACACATCCATAATTGTACTTCTTTTTTCAGTGCATGGTCGATGGGCTGCAAGATATGAATGCAAGCAACATAACTGCATATATGCAAACCAAGATAAAAGGTAAAACTAAAGTACCTAAAAGTACTAAACCAAGGTAAAACTAAAGTACCTGAGCTTTTTAAAGCCAGTTAGGAAACAAGACATGCAATAGCAATACAGATAAAGTAGTACTGACCTTTTTTGTTTTTTTTTTTGAAAGACTCAACCTTAAAGGCACACTCAGGAGAGATGACAAAGGGTAACCTGGATGCATTATGCGTAGTCTAAATCATTACTTAACCAACTACATTTCCAATTAAGTATTGTAACTCAGTGCTTTTTGGTAACTCAGAATCATCAGCAAGAAAAATATTCGGTATAAATAGCCAGTGTGCTCACACATCCTATATAGTTGGGTATTCTGAGCTGTTTTTACTCTGTCCCCAAATGTAAAATATTATCTCTTCTGTTCAAGCACTTCAGTTGATTTATTCCAGGGTTTTGCTTTATTATGCATATGAAATGTGATGTACACTTTTTTTCTTATCAGTTCACAATGCAGATATAATTTGAAAACAGTGGTTTGATTTATGATCCTCTGCCTTTTACCAAACATGGCATTTTATGTAAAGTATATAAAAAATTGAGATAACAATTAATATGTTCATTTATTTGTGTAACTGGAGCTTGACAGTGTGGGAAGCATTACTGTCTCACAGCTCCAGGATCCCTGGTTCAGTCCTGAGCTCATGCCCTGAGGAGGTTTGCATGTTCTCTCTGTGTTCGCATGGGTTTCCCCTGGGTTCTCAGGTTTTCTCCCACCTCTCAAAAACATGTCAGTAGGTGGACTGGCTATGCTAAATTGTCCCTAGGTAAGGGTGTGAATGTGTGTGAATACATGGAATGTATCCCATCCAGGGTGTATTTCCAAATCACATCTACTGTTTCTGAGACAGGCTCCATATGCACCATGACCCTGACCAGGAAAAAAACAGATACTGAAGATGAATGAATGAATAATCCTGCCAATTTTAGCTGTAATATCTTTTGTCTTTTCCTAGAGATTGTGTCAGGTCAAAACACCAGCAAAAAACATCCGTCTTACTGAAGAATTACTGGACATTGTTGCTATGCTCTGCTCCTTAGAAGCTCTACCTTCTCTCTTAATTCTCATAAATCAACAGCCATTTGTCCGTCTCTATCCATCATTAGTGTCTCATTCTAGAGTGGAGCTATGAAAGCACGTTTCTGATAGCTCTTTGTTCTAATGCCATTCCACTCTGACCTCTGTTGTGGAAGCTCTAAATCAAGCTTAATCAGAAAAATGCCCCATCAGGCAAGAAAGGATGTGAACACAAGGATATATGGTAGACAGAGAGAGAGTGAGAGAGAGAGTCCATGAGAGATAAAGCAAGACACTTGAGTGGGAAAAGAGAAGAAGAGAGTGATGTACTGTGAGAGGGAAGTGGTCCTCAATCTCACACTCGCACTCTGCTAGTATGATAATGAAGGTAGGGCAGATAACAATCTGTCTGGATGTAACTTCAGTTCATCAGCAGGAAACCGTCTGGATAATTGCCTTTTCCCTGGGCTACCTGTACTATGGCGACAGCTCTCTCTCCTCAAATCACCCATGCACACACACCTGCATACAGCCATGATGTACTGCCTCATGTTGTCCACTTCAGCACCTATATTCGTGATCATAAAGAAAGTGCAAAAATAACACAGAAAGTTACACTCTGCAGCATGGATGTGTGTAGCAGAGTTATGTTTGTGATAATCGGCTGGGTAAAAGCGGCATCGTTGTGAAACGGTGTGATGAATACATTATCATGCGGTGTGATTAGAAGGCCGTTTAATTCCAATTAATAAAATGAATACACAATGACACTTCCTAACTAACACAATAAAACTACACTTTATTTTAAGAGTAAGCATAACTGACTGGCTGATGTAATTTCTTGTGCTGTTTTGTAGGTGTTCTCTCACATCTGTGAGCCTCTGGAACTCAGTCTATATTGGGTAATTCCTTGCCTTTAGGATGGCAATAAGGTTCCTCCTGTAATGATGCATCGACTGCCTGATTCACATTTAGTAGCTACAACTGAATTGTTTGTTGCACCACACTTTTTTCTAGAGGCTGACTGATGCACTGGATTATGGGATATGTAGGACAGGATACATGCATTCTGCTATCTGAGGGCACGTCACCTTGTAAACATTGTAAACATTCAATTAGGAAATGACGATGCCTTCCTGCCTCCACATGTAGCCTTAGAAGGTGGCATTTTTTTTTTTACATTTCTGACACACCCAGAGTCAGGCCCTAAAGCACTGTGATCTGTTAATCCAAAACCTTTTTATACAAATGTGAACTTTCATGCACTGGAAAGTCAGAGCGCAAGACTGAGGCTTCATGGGGATTTATATATTGCGTTTATTTATTTATTGTCATAAAGAAGCTTTATCGAAATCCATCTGTACATTTGGATCCCTAATGAGCAAGCCAGAGATGACAGTGGCAAGAAAAAAACTCCTTGAGACGATATGAAGAAGAGACCCTGAGGGGACCCAGACTCAAAAGGGAGCTCATCCCCTTCTGGATGACACCTGATAGTGGGATTATAAATCACTAACAGTTTACAGGTGTAGAAGAGTGAAAACGTGTAGAACAGTACTCAGTGTGATGAAAGGATGATAAGTATGACCATATTGTGAATAAGAGTCCTGGGATGAGCACAGGACAGTCTTTATGATTACAGCAGCAGTTGTTAGGTACAAAGCTACAGTATTGGATGAGACTATGTACCGAAGCAAAGGTGTGTCTTGGGGTACTGTTTTTTAGGATTGTCTTTAGGGTATCCATCACAACAGAAAGTGAGTCATAAGTGCAGAAGCTCCAATCAAATGTAGAGCATGCATTTTCATCCACTTGGCAATAACTGTCTGAGTTACAGCACTATAAAATGACCAGCCAGCACTCAGCTCATTAAGCCTGATTGCTTGTTTTGATTCCATCAAGTACACTTCTGGAAACACTAAAAAAAAGCCTTGTTCAGAGACTGTAGGCAAACAGCAACTTTTCTGCTTTCCTTGTACAATAGATTTCCAAATAAATGCTAATGCCAAGCTCATAACATTCAGCGATCAGAGATTATATTCTCACATCTAATTCATCAGATACTTACAACCACTCGTTAAGAGTCCTGCAACATTTGAACAAATGCAAACAGAAGTTTAATGCTATGACATTTGATCTGTCAGCACTTCAGCTGTTCAGCTCGACAAGAACCCCCTATATCACACCTGCTAATGCCATGTTAGAAAAGCGATTACAGGTCAGAGAATCACCACCTAAGAGGATCCGGAGGGAATACAATTATCTGCAGCTCTGTGAAGGTAAGACATGATAGATTGGAAAATATTTGAAGCACCTCCCAGTCGTGGCAGACCATTGATTTCTTTGCAGCTCCTGTTCCCCAGGCTAGAAGGCCATCTGTGTAATTGGCAATGCTGTTCAATGTTCACATTCATCAGTCTGCAGGTTACTAACCTGCCCCCTGAATTACTGTGTACTCTCTGCAAAGATGCTAATGTAGAAGTAAAAGAAAACTGTAGCAGATGTTAAAAGATTGAGATTTATGTTCGATTTGTATGCTATATCTTGCTATAGCTAACGTTAACCCTGTTGCAATGTGTTGTCGGTGTATTTCCTTTTGCCACCACAGGAATCTGCATGAACAATTTGGAGGTCTCACAAATTCAGAATAAGACGTTATGGATATAAGGGAATTTCAGATTAGCAGACAACCCATACTGTAGCATATTCACATAATTATAATTGTTCCAGAAGTAACTGAGATATTGAAATACGTACTGGATCCATTTTTAAAACAATATTTGCACAGCTCTGTGAATAATAATAACACTCTTGTTAGAGCAATGCGTGAACACATTTCATCCTCTGTATTAGATGCCCAGTCGAAGCCTACCATAATGTCTATGTTGTAGGTGAAAATAATAAAGTCTCTGTTTCTCTATTTCCTAATAAGGCCTATTACAAATAGGATTTCTATTGGACGTGCAAATTCAGTGATGGCCTGACCTACACCCGCTCTGGTCAAAGCACCACGATAACACCACAGTTACATACACACCCAGCTAACACAGAACGTCATTAGAGCATTTGACCAGATCTACGAAGATTGATTTGTAACATTCCAGAAATTATTTTCTTGCCACATTGGGGAAAAAAAATCCTCCTGTAAGAATGGTTTGTTATTATAATGTTGCACATACCATGTTTTCAGGTTACACAAAAAAATATTATGGAGCTGTTAAGCCCAGGATCCCGCCACTGCCACCCTGACCTGGATAAACAGCTTCCTGATGATGAATAAATGAATGAATGTCAAAGTTAAAGCAACAATTTCAGAAAACTCAGAAAGCTTAACAGAGTAAACAAAAGTTTTGGGACAAAAGTTTTGGGACCAAAAGTTTGTAGAACTGCAACTGTATAGAAAATACTAACCTAAAACATGTGGTGGCCTGGGAAAACCCTTCATACAGTGAAACTGACATCCTCGACTATGTGCGCTAGAGCATTTTAAATTGCCGCAAAACGTGAAAAGGGAGAAAAAAGGCATTTCAAAATTTCATTCTGACTGCGGTGCAGGAGCATCACTGATTGATGAGGGTTATGTCCATTTCGTTATGGCATGCAACTTATTCAACAGCTTGATTAAAGTCTGACATTCACTGTGGGAGGAAATCACACTGAGCTCGCAAGGTTTTAGACGTCTTTAGGCAGACTGGCTGTTTTTACCACTGCATTTTTCCCAGTGTGATTTCTACAGGAAGATAGTGTAGGCAAGATTGAAAAGTAAAACATTTCTGCATCCTTTTGGTGAAATATATTTATGGTTCCTTGAAGTTGAGTTGTTAAAGTATGTTACAGACAGACAGACATCCTTTTTGACTGTTTCCAAATTTCAGCCACATCGATGAATGACAGATAATTTGTTAACTGGGGAGGTACCAGATATTCAGGCCAGCTATCATGTACAAGACAACAAAGATGGATCCATTCACCACCTGACCTGAAGACAGAAAGCAACTACAGGCAGCCTGGCCACCCACAGCTCAACTCCTGCTTTGGATTTAAATGAAAAAGTACATTATCTTAAGCCTTCTGCAATCATTAAGAAGTGCAGTGTCTCCAGGTCCAGGCTTCATTAAGCTCAGCCTAGTGTGATGAGGTAGAGGGAGTCTCACTAGTCTTATGTAACACCACAAAGGCTAAATTCCTGCCTCTAGCAGCAGGTGTATTAATGTGGCATAAAGGGCTAGATGAAGCATAGGAGAGTGTTAAAAGTGCTACAGAATACAAAAGGGTAAAACTGCAACACAAACAGAGAGAAATGAAAGGAATTATTTCCATTTATCAAATTTATTTTTCCTGTGACATATTAAAACAAAACGATAGCACAGCGCTGTTGAATTCTCAAATCTGATTGGACAGAAGGTGGTGATTTTTTTTTAAAAAGCAGCTCTGACAGCAGTGCCAGACAGTAGTAGTGTAATTCAAATCACAGGTTTCTATGAAATAATTCACTGGGACTTGTATGATGCCATGTAATCTAAGGCTTTATAAAAGGTAGAGCTCTTTTCCATTACAGAAAAATCTTCACGACAGATGACTTTGGTTTCTTTAATAAATAAAAAAGTGTAATCATTGGCAAATTGCTGTGGTGTAAGAGGAATAAAACACTTTAGGATGTGCTGTTATTGGAAAGTCAGTGTCACTGATTATTTATACTACAACAGCACACCCCAAGGCTTTTATTCCTTTACCTATATGACACTAAATTCTTAACGATAGAGGTGCCAGGAAAAGTTCTTTAGAGGGATGTCACAGAAGAACCAATTTTGGTTTCCTAAAGAACAAAAATTTTAAGCAATGTATCTTTAACCGTTTTCTCTAGGAGTATAAAGTGATTATTCAGTTTATTGTGGCAACACCTTTTTCATAAGAACCAGGGATCAGTCAGAAGTCAGATATCTACATTTTATACAACTTTAAAGCATGTGAATTGCTAGGAATTTGCAAGTGTTGCATCTTCTCAAATTAAAAAGTGCCAGTAGCAACGGGAACATGTCTGTAAAATGTATGTGAATAGATCTAGCAGGCATATATAATTACCAGCTAAATGAACTTTGCCCCGAGCAGGCATCTTCATTAACAGACTTAGGTGAAAGCCCAGTTTGAAATGAGATAAACTAATCCATCCCTAGGGTGCAAAACGTGTTACCATCTTAGACCTGACATGTTCATACTTGCAGCTAAAACACATCTAAGAAGCTTCTGTATCTTTGTAGCATTAGCATAAGGAGTCGTACTGACCATTACAGCAGAGAAGGACATCTAATGCGCCCACGGCTCTCTTTAATGAGATGCTAATTCTGGTTTTGGTTTACAAATGGGCTGACAGTTTTGTAGTAACCTCACCCATCTGTGAGGTGATGCAAAGTAAAGAAGCAGTCTCTCGCCAGACTGCAGTCAAAGATGGCACCCACTACGGCGCCCGCCTACCCAGTGTCTGTATTTACAATTGCCTCATTGCCTGTTTGCTGTTCCAGCCCACGTTTTCTTCCCCGGAAGGGCCGAGATAGAAAAGCAAGGAAATGTGGGGGCAAAGGGGCAAAACATGAACATATCACAGCACACGTGATCGCCAGGGACTTCCAGACGCCGAGAGAATACCAACACCTGAGCCAGGTGCAGAGCGAAAGGCTAAAACAGCACAAGGGAGAAAAAAATAGCCTTACATCTTCCAATCTTCCACATCACCTGGACCACAAAGAGAATTCCATTCATAAAAATGCAACTTCTGGAAAGATAGCTTCGGATTTTCTTTCTTTCTTCAAAGCAATTTCATTATCCAGCACAAAAAAAAAGATCCTATTGCTCTTATCTCAGCCACTCTACTGTCATGTGCCAGTACATTTTTTTAAGGTGAGCGATTTCTTTCTAAGTCCTGGAATGAGATGAGAGAAAAGGTTTAAGAATTGGCACCACATTTGATGCAAACGAGAGCATTTAAAATTTCTTCAGTATGCTACATTACACTCATTTCCCCACAGATTTTTCTCTCGTTTTTTTTCTGTTCACTAGCATATCAGAAAATAGGTTCCTTTTAGTACCCTAAAGGGTTCTTCAGGGGGTCCTGTCTTAAGCTGGGCTTATACTGTAAAATTTGTAGCCCAATTTTCTTGTTGCAGACAAAAAAGAATTCTGAGAATTCTGATACTTAGAACACATAAAGTGGCAAGCTCCCCAGCGGCCGAACATGAGGGTTAAAGTGTTGGATTGAATTTTGGCGTTCATTTGTCCTTCTAGAGAATCTTACGTGAGCCAGTAACCACTGCATGAGTGGTAAAGAACATTCTGACGTTCCACCAGTGTTAGTTTTAGCAGGTCCTGAAGTGAACTTTGCTACATCTGTAGAATGATAAAACAGACAAGAGGTACGCGCCAGTCTGAAAGAGTTTTATTAATGCATAGCCCTACTGCTTGCTTCGACCCACTGGCCATGCAATATTCAGAGCCAGCAATTTTTCTGTTCTGTTTTCCTTAAGTTGCAGAATGCACAGAGAAGCCCACTGGCTTTGTGGATATATCAGCTTCATTGGCTGAAGCGGTAATAAATAACTTCCAGGCTTATCAACTACAAGTGGTCCTGCCAGGAGTAATAAACTCCTCTGATGTCACCCGGAGTAATAAGCTTACAAATAAAGCCAACAAATAATTTGATGCCAGTATCAGTGCCTGTATTACATGCTGCTGAACAGCTGGGGTTTAACTTGTCATGTAATTTATTGACTTTTCTATCACAATGCTGCTGAATTCTTGATTCTGCTTGGTCAGGAGGTGTTGATGAATTGTTTCTAAATGCACAGTTCGGACAGTAGTGCCTCCTGCAAGGCAAATCACGGGTTTACATTAATGCACTCGTTTTAATATGTTGGTTTCCACCATGGGAAAGTCTTCAGGACAATGGAGTTTCTCGGCTGTATTTTTATTAACGTTATAAAGAAAAAGTAAAGGAATGACTGTTTATAGATGCAAAACAGGAGCTAGCTTGTTTCAAAGATGTTCCACAACATCAAACTTAACCATAATTGACTAAAACATTTGATTTTTTTTTTTATTAAATAAAAAAATGCAATTGTTGATAGGTTATTTTGGTATAAGAATAAAACACGTCGGGTTGTGTTAGAAAATAATCAACTTTAGGGTGGCAACAGTAATTCACACCATGCCACTGCTGATTATTTTCCTATAATTCCTATAACAGCATGGTTCATTGTGTTTTATTCCTGTTTATGTGTTTTATTAGCAGCTAATTTAAGGTCACTACCTACCGTTATAGTGACAAACTTCTTGTTTTCTCACTTCTAGAGCTTCAGTGAAGTTATTCCTTCCCTTAAAGAGAAGCATCACTGCAGATGGTAACCTGACATCTCTTAAATAATGATGAGGTGTGTTTTAGCAAAGCATGGCATGCCGCTAAGATCCAGCAAGAGCAACATTAGAACGAGACATCTGAGGAAGGCAAAATACTTCTCATATCATTTGTACATCCAGCTCAATTGCCTGAACAGTGATTGCAAGACACAGAGATATTAGGAGATAAACGCAGAGGAATTATTGCCTTGGGGATCCTGCAGGCACCGGAAAGTTTCTTTTGAACGAAAAAGGAAAAAGATTCGCAAACAGCTCCAGCTTTCCTGTAACAAAATGGCCTATTTGTGTAGAAACCAGATTTCACATTTGCATTGATTCATTTGGCTGATGTTTTCATCCAAAACGACTTAGAGTTAAGACAGAATACAACTGAGCAGATGTGGGTGAAGTGTCTTGCTCAAGGATCCAACTGCGGCAAACTGAGTGTGCTTGGATTTAAACTCACAGTCCTCAGATCGCTAGGCCAAAGCTTTACCAACTGAGCAACCAATGATTTTAGGCTGAAAACTAGATTGTGACCTACTTTGGGGTTTTGTTTATCAAATTAAGTTTCAGTTTTCATGTCAGTATTACTGTGAACTTCAAACCATACGTATACTGTAGATGGGAAGCTCTCAAAGGTAGAATAATTAATGTGAGTTTTGAGTTTGAGGGAAAAACTGTCTTTATATGAAAACAAACCAGAACTCTGTGTGCTGATTAACTGTGGGACTGTGGGATGTGTTAGATTTGCATGTGTACCCTTATGTTCGGCTAAAAAAGACTGATATTGCCTTATATCTTGAATACTATCCACACTGTTCATGCCTTATTATTATGGCAGTCATATAATTAACTTGTGTTGCCACCCCAAGCCCCTGACCTCACCGGTTCTTGACTTGAAACCAGCAGTGTTTTGATTTTGAACCAATTTTGCCACCCAAGAAGCATCTCTTTTGCTGTGGAAATGCGAGAAGAGGTTTAGCATTAGGCACCAGCTCTTGAATCATCACCTGCACTTCTTGTGTTGAAAAAAGGCCATCAGAATGCTGGATCAGCTAACATATGTATTAAGGTACAGAATGATCTAAGAGTACTTCTCACCAGAGCATGAGTAGGAGGAGTATCACAGAGAGCTACAACAGTTTCATGTGTGTAAATGAGAAGCGCAATAGACAGATCCTCCCGTGAGACGAGCCCAAACTCTGGCACCCTCCTGCATCTACGATCCAACATGGCATTTGATTGAGTGTCTTGTCCTGGGTCTAGTGCTACAAAACATTTGCAAGCTAATCAGTCAGTTAGGACTCTCTGTGGGTTGACAGGTCTCAGTTGGAGTTGGTGTATAAGTGTGAGTGTGTGAAATCACTCGCCACATTGGATGCAGGACTGTATTAAGTGCACTCGAGTATACGATTGGGAGTAGATAGTTGCCTCTATGTGGCTGAGGCGATTGTTGAATATTTTAGGGAATAGTTTAGAGAACACTATTATTCCATGATACTTTCTAAATAAGGTTCTGTCTGGCTTAAGAATGTGTGTGACGGCTTCTGGTTTGGGCAATATAGGTAGCGGACAGTGTGTGCGAGTCTCCCTTCAAATTGAACTTAAATTACTTTAACCTGCAGTAACCGTCATTTATAACTGGTCAGATACACTTTCGAGGGTCACAATATTCATATTTCCTCAGAAACTGAGGTGATGCCTCATACAAAAACAAGAACTGATCAACATTCGAAAGAAAGCTATGATAAGTAGCTAAAGGTAGCTAAAATGGCAGCAGTCTCAGCCACCAATGTGGAATTCTCCCTGAGCATGCAGACTACAGAGCTGGAAAGACAACATGAACATCTTAAAGAAGATATGAGTGCGTTATTTAAGTCTTCCCTTGTGCCAGTTCAGTTGTCTATAGAAACTTTTCAAGTAACAGTGCATGTGTTTGGGAAGTGTCTTACAACTGTGGAGATTACGGCTGGAGAAAACTTTGCAGCTCTTATTAAAGCGGAGGCAGACATGGCTGAGTTAAAAGCGGCTAACGCAGCGCTGCTAGATCGCTTAGACGATCTGGAAAATCGCTCATTCAGAGCAAATCTTCGGATTATACATGTTCCGCATATTTTCACTTCTCAGCCTGGGAGGGTATTTGCTAGCATCAGCATACCAGTGGACAGACTACAAGCGGCCCCTGACTCTTTTGTTTTGTGTTTGATTACAGTTTATATCTAAACACCTGTGGAATTTAAGTGATAACGTCTGAGTTGTTGGGAGCTGGGAGAGGAATAGCGTTAGAGGAGTCCTGCAGCTTGCCTCAGTTTGGGAGGAAAACATAGGAACGTGTGTTCTAATGTTCTTGGGTTGGCTTACTGCCTCTTGTGTTATGCTTCCCTTCTGCATTTTATTTTTATTTTTTAAGGGTTATTTTATTTGTTTTGGTTGGATTTTGGTTGATATCAGTGATGCTGTGAAATTTAGTTGGGTATCTATTTTGATACTATGATGGATGTTTCATGTGGGGAGGAATGATGGAAATCCATCCATTAGATTTACATCCTCGAATGTCAAAGGTGTGAACAGTCATATAAAGAGGTCTAAGAGCTTTTCTCATCTTAAGCGTCTTAAATTTGACATAGCCTTCTTCCACGATACACATTTAATCAATTCAGATCACCTTAGATTACAGAAACCATGGGTGGGACATCTTTTACATTTTAAGTTTAATACCAAGGCAAGAGGAGTGGCTATAAAAATACAAAAAAGCATTCAGTTTTCACTTTCCATTATTGCTGCTGACTCTCAGGGACATTATGTTATGTTTTTCGGGAAAACTCTGTCGTACCCAGGTCTTGCTATTGAATGTTTATATCCTCAACTGATACGATGGGAGTTTTGTGAGCAGGCTAATTTCAGTTCTACCAAATTTGAATTCACATTATTTGATTTTAGGGATCTTAACTGTGTAATAGACCGATCTGATCCTAAGTCACAGGTTCTTTCTAAAATGGCAACTGAAATGTCAGCCTTTATGAGCCAGACTAGGTGTGTAGACTCCTGGTGATTTTTAACCCCCACATCAAGTTATTTTCCTTTTTTTTCCCACATGTACACTACTGTTATTCAAGAATTGATTACTTTTATATAAGAAATGAAAAATCTCCTCTCCTTAATAAAAGGGGTGGAATATTCAGTTATTGTACATCTGACAGCAAATTCAACATTGCTGCCAGATGAATCATTTTGCCAATTTGTAGCTATTTCCAGCGACAATTTTTTTAAACTCTAACTCAACTGATCAGGTTTCCTGCTCTCCTCCTTTGGGAGACACAAAGTAGTGATTGGGGGATAACATATCAGCTTTATAAAGAAAGGATTGCTCTTCAGACCCAATACAACTTAATTTCAACATATAGGTCCCTACTATTTCATCAGAACAAAAGGAAGGATTTAGATCAACCCCTTCAACTTCAGAGTGGTAAGGCCCCAGGGCTGGATGGATTCCTGATTGAATTCTATAAGAAGTTTTCTGCCAAATTATCCCCCCTTTTACTCAATATGTTTGAACACTCTCTATCTCAAGGCACCCTGCCAAAGTCTTCCTGAAGCTCTGATTACACTTTTACGTCAAAATTCTAGCAAAATTACTGGCTATCCGATTAGAGCTTCCCTCAGTTAATATTATCTCATCCACTCAGACCTGTTTCATAAAAGGTCGGCACTTATTCTCTAATGTTCACCTACTGAATGTCCTTTACACACCCTCATCTCAGGACACCCCTTAGTGTCATTAGACATGGAAAAGGCATTCGGTCTTTTCAATTGAATTAAATTGTTTATTCGTCCACTGTATTCGACACACTCTCTAAAGTTTGCGATGTACAACAGAAGCTGTGTGCTGAATTTGGTATATTTGATGTTCCAAGTGATGACTCATAGGCAACTCAGTGTTATTGCCTTTGCATCCTTATTGGCTTGCAGGCAAGTTTTATTATTTCCACATAAATAAATTCCTAGCAATCCTTATTATCACGTTTCTCTAGCATATGATCACCGGGCAGTAATGGGGTTTGCTGTTGTTAATTGTACACCGCTCTACATGGATGTCTACTTTGTTCCATTTATCTATTTATTTTATTCTTGCATATGTATCAGTGTAAGACTCATGATGTTCAGCAGTGGAATGACCTCATTGAGCTCTGATATACTTGATTGTTGTATTTAATAATAGATCTATCTATCTGTCTGTCTGTCTATTTATTTCTTTCTTTATTTATTTATTAGTGTTTTTTTTCTTTGTTTCTTTTTTTTTTGTTTTGTTTTTGTTGTTTTTTTGGTCTAAATGATTATAAGTTTTTAATTAGTTTACTCTAAGGCAGTTTGTTCTGGGTTGGTTGGTAAGAGATTAACAATGTAAAAAGTTTTGTCTCTGTACAAATAATTTGTTCTTGCAAATAAAAATAATTATTATAAAAGAATGAGTGTGACTCATTAAGATCACATTAAGATCACGAAGCAGGAAGGTGCAAGGGCGTGAATACTTATGTAAGACACTGGGTTACATGTCTGTCAACTTTAACATTTAGTTCACTACATGTTCACATTTTCAAATGACCTGACAGAACCTATAGGTAAATATGAATTTAATCCAAAATTGTATTTAATTATATTTGAAAAAATAATTTCAGCCAAATGCAACAAACAAAATCAATCACACATGAACACATTAGGATACGTATGTATTCTAGATGTGATTAACTCCTCTCTAAACATGAGTCACACCACACGCCCTCAAATCTATGCATAAGTATTAGCGCCCTTCCCCCAGAAGTAGGTTAGTTAAGGTTACCATGGTAATGGCCATCTCACGCTGCAAGAATGGTATGATTATACCCTACATCATTATAGCCTTATGTATCTGGTAAAGCTGTAATTTTGTGTCTACATTGTTTATAACATGAATTTTAATACAAAATTACATACAAACCTTTTTAAAATTATTTTTAATAAAAAAAATTTCTACTTGAGACTTGGATACCTTGGATACAGTTGGATAGCTTTTGCATCACTGCCTTCTTGTGAGACAAAACCTACAGGAAAGAAAAACAACATGCTTCTCACGTCCTGTTCCCCCATCCATCTTTCAGCCCTGCAGCAGTGTCCGAGTGCCGATAGTATTTCTGCTTGAGAGAACACGGATGTTGCGGTGTGTGTGTGTATGTGGTAGGCTGTGAGAGATGGCCCGTATTGTTTGGAATACATTAGTGTGCATGGAGGAGGACATGGCCCTGCCTGCGAGCCGAGAGGCAAACACGGCATGTCATGACAACACATTCTGACAGAACTTGACTTCATGCCACTGCCTCTCCAAATCTCTGCATCCACTCATGTGTGAGTCACACCAACAATTTGACCCACTTCATAACAGGCCATCAGAGAATAACCTCATCTGAAGCACTGAAGGTTTGGACTGAGCAAACTGAGCACTTTTCACAAACTCAATGGATATCAAGCTCTGTTCCAGCAGGATTAGTTTTCATAGGGAGGTGGGGTAATTGTTACCGGAGTATCTCTGGGACTTTAGTCTTGTCCAAATACGTCATGTCAGTAACATTTACAGTCAGGTCCATAAATATTGGGACATCGACACAATTCTAACATTTTTGGCTCTATACACCACCACAAT